>JAAGKR010001252.1:38803-78638 GCA_011419295.1 Clarias macrocephalus
ACCCCCCCCCCCCCCCCCCCCCCCAAATAACTCCCAACCAAGTTCCCTTAAGGTGCAAGTGGTGTTTGTGAATGATTGTGTGTACAGTTCTCACAGACAGATGCATGTCTTCAGCAAGTTGGAGACAAGGTATTCATTCATTTTTCTGCAACTGGCTTCTGGTTTTACACCATTATTCACAAGAAATTTTATCACAAGTACTGGTTTGACACTCCATATATTATTAATTTGTTTATTAGTTGTCAATATATAAGATTAATATAGTTATTATTGTTTTATGAACATTAATTATTAATAATAAAATATTACAATATTAATCAACATAAAAAATGAAAAATAATGCTAATCATGTATATTTGACAATAATTCATGCAATAAATGATTATTCAATATATTGATTAAAAGATTTCTCTTAAAATTAGTATACAAATATGAAGAATATGATAAAAAATGCTCTGGCATACATTTACAAGCAACATTTTCAGTTTGAAATTATTACATAAGAACTTAAAAATATATAAACCAGTAACACCTAAAGCTTATAATACTGAGTAAGGAACCAGGTTTTAAGGGTGTATACTGTTAAGAGTAAATATTAAATGATGGTACAGTATGGTTCCTGTAGCAGAGAAAATTGCTAATGATTGTACATAGTGTACAACAAACTACATATTGCACATTTCACATGCATTTATTGTTATATTACATGCTGTAAAACATTTATGAAACAACCTCCTGTCAAGGCTTTTTGTTACAACTATAAAGAATTGACAAGGCCTGATATCTTTAAACAGTTGTTGAAAGTTTCCCGTCTTCTGGGGTAGTAATAGACGTCTCTCTGAGTGTACTCTGCGCTTCCTCCTCAAATGTGTTCTCAATCTTTGACAGAAGTGCATAGCATTTCCTCTTGAAGTCCTTTCCCATGAAAGCATAAAGAAAAGGGTTCATGAAGCTGTTGGCGCTTGCCAATGTGCCCCCAAATCTTTGGCCAGGAGAGATGACACTTGCATCTTTTAGACTTATCTCCAATATGTTAAAAAAGTGATAAGGCAGCCAGCTAATGAAGAAAGCAACTATCAATGCTGTCATGACCCTAAATGGCTTATTGGACCTCGCCATATGGTTAGATTTCAGCTTTCTTATGATCAGGAAATAACAGAACATGATAATCAGTAAGGGGATCACAAATCCAAAAATGAATCTGCACACCACTACAGCAACGTGTTCTTCATCGTGTGTGTAGTTGTAGTAACAGACCCATCTTAAGGCATCATGCTCTACAGCTCGGAAAATGGCTGCTGGTAAGCTGAGCAATGCAGCCATGATCCAGGCTAGTAGAACAATCACCAAGGCCCTGCGTAAGGTGCGCTTGTTTTGTGCCCATACAGGAAACATCACCACAACACAGCGATCCACACTGATGACGACGAGGAGGAAGATGCTGCTGAACATGTTGACGAACAAGATAAAGGACGTAAACCTGCACATGAACAGCCCGAAGACCCAATCTCTTCTAATAATATAGACGATGTTTAAGGGCAGGAAGACACAGAAGAGGAAGTCGGACACAGCGAGGCTGAGGTACCACACAGTGTTGACTGTTTTCTTAATCTTAAACCCTGCAATCCAGATCACCAAACCATTTCCAGTGATTCCAAGAACCGTAATAATCACGTTCACTGTTGCCAGTAAAACACACATGACATCTGTGCAAAGTGCTGGAGACACATGTGTAGTGTTACTAGGGCCATATGAACTGCTTGTATTACCAGGGTCATAATCAGTATAATCGTTTGCATAATCAGTATGATCTATAACTGAATCCATGATGCTTTTTGGATCTGTAAAATAGAGACAAAAATAACATTAAAATTATTTTGGTGGAAAAAAAGAGCAAGATATTGGGAGTATTTGCAATAATGCTTGTTCCTTGTGGTTAATTTTGTGGTTTTCACACAATTGGTTTGGTCAGGTGTGACCAACTGACTAGATGAGATATTTTGCACACTTAAATAATGTGCATAAAATCAGAGTTTGGGATTTATTGTACAACTAACAAGTTTAAGACAATTTGATTTAGTCACTGCCTGGCAGTAATAAATAAATAAATAAATTAATTAATAAAAGTTGCACACCCCAGTTTAGCTTTGACTTTGTCATGTTTTTGCCAAGAATATAAGAGCATTCATTATTGCAGTACATTTATTATAATAGCATATATGACTAAGACTATTCCATAAAGTCTTTCCCAACATTTCTCAAAGGTCACTACTCCGTTGTGGCCAATTCATGCATGTCATCAGGGAAGAGAAGCTCCATAGATGTGATAACCTGGTCATTCAGTACATTCAGGCCGTCAGCTGACTTCATTGTCACTTTGTTGTTACATAATGTTGCTGAGCCAAGACCTAAACAACTGAAGCAACCCCAGATCATAACACTGCATCCAGAAGCTTGTACAGTGGACACTATGCATGATGGGTGCATCGTTTCATGCGCTTCCCTTCTTACCCTGATGTGCTCTGGACTTATTGGACCACAGAACCTTTTTCCATTGCTCCAAAGTCCAAAGTTTAGCTAAATTAAGCCTTTTTTTAGTACAGTATAGTCTCACTAGCAGTTGGTTATCTTATGGCCACATACTGTAGGTGTTTATTTACAATCCTGAGTTCTCTGTGCAAGCAGTTTGAATTTAATTCCGACCACATTTCATCCAAAAAGTTGATGGATCAACAATATCTTTACAAGTTTTATTAAAATGTTGGACAGTTCTTAACATCCAGAAATTTCAACATTCTTAGTTGTTTTCTTTGCTTGATGGAGGCCGATCATTCTGAAACCCAGTAACATCTTCAACATGACCACAGGATAAATCTTCCTGGTTCTTTATGTATTGAGAAGCTACTGTACTTTCCTTTCTGTATTAGTTAGGGGAAAAAAGTGTTGTTGCCAGCTAAACATATTAATTATACAAATGAAGGCTCTTAAATATGTGCTTATTTAAAGAAATATTATTATTATTATTATTATTATTATTATTATTATTACTATTTACTTTTTTCCAGGCAGTATTCGTTTGCTTGTATGTTTGTTTCTTTGCTTGCTTTTTTGTTTGTTCGTTCATTCGTTCATTATTTTGTTCATATATGAAACCATTGAAATACCTAAACATAAATTCAGTGCTTTAGCTTTCATTAGATGGTTCTGGACTCTTACCAGACAATGCTAAATGTCACAAGCAAACTTTTAAAATTTAATTCAACTTGCAAAAAAAAAAAAAAAAAAAAACGTGCAAAAAGAAAAAACCATCCAGCTTCTCAAAGGCATCACAAACTACAACACTCAGGCTTTTCACTCATATCCTGGGCATATTGTGTTATGAGCAATAACTCACCTGTCAGACGCCTTCTCCAGTACAGTATGAAGTACAGAGTTGTCTTGTTAATGGTGTGAGTCAAATGTTTTAGATGATTTATGTCTTCCAGTTCTCCTTTTTGGGCGGACGCAGCTCTAAGAAAACAAATTAAGAGTGTGTTGATAACCACACAGTTTGTTTCACCGCTCTCGTGCACCCTCACTGAAGCGCCACTGTGGTCACAGTGCTGGGGTCACATAGGAAGTTTTTTTCTTTCTTTTTTTTTTATGTACAGCTCCTCCTGTGAATCTAAATGATTGACCTAATTTCTCAATTTTAATGTGTAAAGTCATGCTATACGTGAAGAAATCCAAACTAATTATGACATTATTCTGTTTCCTGTGTTCTACTTGCTTCACGCTATTTTTTCTTTGAATAAACATACAAAAAACCTTGTAGTTCAGCCTTTTATTTTTTGACTGTCACTGATAAAATTCATGAATCTACAAGCCTGCATAAGCAATAGTGAATGTATATTATTAATAATAATAACAGAATGATAGATTTGCCTTTAAAAGACAAGGGTGTATATTTAAGCAGTCTTCCTATATTTAATGTATCTTACACACACACACACACACACACACCCACACACACACACACACACACACACACACACACACACACACACACACACACACACACACACACACCTGTAACACAGTACACACACACACACACACTCACTGTCATGAAATTCCCCAGGCATTGGTGGGACATATGTAAAGTATCTCCATAATTATTGAGTATAATAATAATAATAATAATAATAATAATAATAATAATAATAATAATAAATTCCCATTGCTATATCATCAATAAATCTATATACTAAACAAAACCTTATTACCAGAAGCCACATTTCCTTTCAAAGACCTGTGTTTTATTACATTTTGCCATTTGAGACAAGTGAGAACATATTAGTAAGCTGATACAGTAACCATTTTACAATTAATAAAAAGAAACATGAACTACAGATTAAGTAGATGAACAGTTAGCAGGATTACCAGGTTATAGCATTTTCACACATACTCATCAAAATACATGCTGGAACAAGAAAAAGTGCTTTATTTGTAATGATAAAGTATTCTACATATGGTTCCTACCTTGAAATGTTACAAAAATGTATTGAACAAAGATTAACACTTTCTCTGGTCCAGGTAGACATTTTTTTCAGAAAGTACTTCACTGTCAGTTACTCCTGCTGATATCCAGTTCTTCATATCATAATACTTGTGCAATATCACACCGCTACACCATTGGAGGTAATGTTTTGTTTTTGCCCCTCTGGCTTGTTCTTCAGGGATGTAAATCTACATCTGGATTTCTGTATGGATGCTTTGTGACAATATGCACATAAATCAGCCACAACATTAAATCTATTAACATTAGAACCAGGTTCTCATTGTGCCACTGAAAAGGTTCTGGCCCTCACGGCTCCCCCATAGACGCTCAATCAAATTGAAGTCTGGGGAATTTGGAAGCCAGATTAACAGTCTTGAACCTGCTTTCTAAGCCCCATACACATCAAACTGTTATGCACTGACTGCTTACTATCACAGCCAGCAATTTGTGCTACATTGGTTTTTCCGTGGGATCAGACTGGACAGGTGAGAATTTAGTCCCTATAGGAATAGATGGGCCTTAGATGCCCATGATCCTGTGTTAATGTTATGGCTGATTGGTATATTTTGTGTATTTAAGTTTTTAGTCACTTAGAGACCAAATGATTCTCCTCAAACTGTATATTTCCCATCAGAATCAAAATACACTAAGTACAAATTAATCAGAACTGGAATTTATGTTTTATAGCTCCATGTCAAATCAGATGTGTGTCGATGCTCTGGCATCCATAGAACTGGAACGGGATAAGTAGCGGCTTGTGGTGCGTCCTTCCTCTCCTATTGCGTTTTCGATCTTGGACAGGATAGAGTTCTTAAACTTTCGCCTGAAATCATTGCCCATGAAGACGTAGAGAATTGGATTTAGGAAGCTGTTAGCTGATGCAGTTGAGGTTCCAAACTTGAGCCCGAAGGCAATAATTTCATTAGGAAAGCCTTTGGTCAATTCAGCCAGCATAAATGTGTGATACGGCAGCCAGCAGAGAAAAAAGGTTCCAATGAGAGCTGTCATGATTTTGAACGGCTTTGAAGACTTTGCCATCTGGTTGCTTCTCAGCTTAAATATGATGATTGAGTAGCAGACAATGATGATCAAGAATGGCATCAGGAACCCAAAAATAAACCGACAGATCGATATAGAATTGTGAGTATCATGGCTTTTGTAATTATTGTGGCAGCGGGTTCTGCCTAGATGGTGTTGAATGTCACGGAAAATGAGGGACGGGACACTCAAGGAGACTGAAAAAACCCATGCAAGGACGACTATCAAAGAAGCCTTCTTTATGGTGCGCTGGTTTTGTGCCCAAACAGGGAAGATGACAGCTATGCAGCGATCCACACTGATGATGACGAGGAGAAAGATGCTGCTGAACATGTTGAGGAACATCACGAAGGAGGTAAACTTGCACATGAATTGTCCAAAGATCCAGTCAGACGTGGCTAGATAAAAGGTGTTGAGGGGTAAAGTGGCACAAAATATGAAGTCAGAAATAGCCAGGCTGAGGTACCAGGTGGTGTTGACCGTCTTCTTCATCTTAAAACCTGCGATCCAGATCACCACACCGTTTCCCACAAGCCCAAGCACGATGATGACCACATTCATAACCAGCAGAAAGATGCACAGAATCTCATCAGAGCAAACATGGTCTGGCGTGACCGTTGACGTCTGGTTATCATTTGTGTAGTTTTCATAGTCCGTTGGTGCGTAATCAAACGTGAAATCTGCCTTGTCCATGGCTGAAATTCTGCTTTTCCCCTGTGGAAACAAGAATAGTGCTTTAGCTGTATGTGTTTATTACAGCAGGAGTTAGGACAAGTTATTCTTCAGACTACAATTATTTTTTTGATTACACTTATGATTTATTAATGTAATCACAAGTTTGTTTGCTTAATTCTGCCCTCATACCTTATTGAGTGTGTTTAACTTGCTTATTACAATCCTACATCAGTAAACATAAAACACACTTTAGAATAAACATCAACGCCGTCAAAATTAGTTAAATTCACCCTGTTCCAGATACTTTATCTTTACCACAGATTCTCATTCGCTTACTCAACTATACCAGTTTATCCTGTATTCAGTGTCATGGGGGGCCCAGGAGACTTAGGGCACAAGGCGGGGTAGACCCTGGACAGGGGGCCTTTACCACAGATTTTTGCTAATTTTAGTTTCTATAGCAACAATGTTTTTTTATGGCAGATACTACACATAGTCTCTAATAATACATGATATTTAAATTAAAAGACACTTTTGCTTTTTATTACTTGAGCATTGTTGTAGTAACAACATAACATTGTATAATTATTTTCCATCTAAACGGATTAAGAAATGTAAGTAAAGGTAGATGTGATTACATTTTTCGAAGAAGTGTTTATTTAGCCATTATTTTAGATTTCAGACATAGAGATGTATTGTTATGATTTCAAGAAGTTCTTAAAGATTGATTCAGACTATACAAGTATACAACAAATAAGAAGAATATTCATAAAAATGACGAGTGATACTGTTATTGCCGCAACGCTGCACATTTATCTAAATGAAATACTATTAATTATATATAACTGTTTTGTGTAGCCTGTACTTTTAGTATGCTAATTAGGCCCACCTCCCTTCCCTGGCACTGAGATCATGTGACCTGAGTCCTCATTATAAGTTTGTTCAAAACAACCATCATGGCAAAACTAGAACCAACGCACAAAAGAGACGCAAACATTCTACAATGCTGCAAAGAAAAATCTTTACTTGTTTCGGTTTCGGACATCTTGTTTGTTTCGACACATGACTTTTGCATTTGCCTACTCCTTAATATTGTACACAGGTTAAACCTTGTCTGTGTTCACTTGTCTGTGTTCAATTATTTCAATGTTTATACAACACATTGCACTGAATATATGTGCTATATTAAACTAATACTACTAAAACTTTACAATAAAAAAACTTTTTTTTTTTTTACAATAAAAAAGTCAAAAATCTTGAAGACAAGTTGGACATACTAACATCACCTCAGCTTTTTTTTTTAATTATTATTATTTTTATCATTCTCTACCTCATTGTTTATTATTTTCCTGTGACAGCACGCCCCCATGTGGTTCATAAAATCCATGAGTGCTGTTTAAAAGTTTGACATCTACTAAGATAAAATAAGACTTTATTCATCTCTAAGTAAAATTCATGATGTTTCAATGTATCTCGGGGGACACTTACACACTCAATAATTCCCTATGGACACAGAACAGTCTACAATGTATGTCTCTGGACCTTTGGGGGACCAGAGTATTCAAAGAAAACCCACAAAGGACGGGAAGAACATGCAAACTTCAAGTATGCAGAGAAGAGGTTAGATTTGAACCCCCAACCCCGGAGGTGTGAGACAACAGACTGATAAATGTATTTGATTGAATTAATCCACAATTTAACTCCAATTTAATTTTAATCCAAAATTACATGTGAACTGAGGAATATCAACTGAAAAAAGCATAACTGTAACAGTCTAATACAGGTGCTTAATAAAGCATTTTAAACAGTCCTAGTTTCAGTTTAAGACTGGACACTTAATAAGTCCTTAAATACAAACATTTATTTAAGTGAGTGAGCACTTGCTAAATGTCTTTATTTTAATTATGCCTGGCAAATATGGATATTGAAGTGTTTTTAATCACAGGGTATTAACTGTGATTAAAGGTTAATGTAAAAAAAAAAAAAAAAAAGAAACCATTCTTACCTTCATTAAAAACAGTAAAAGTAAAATCACTTACTCAACAAGGAGATCAGACTGTGTGTATCATCCTGCTTTTTCACAGCTCTGCTGTGTGAGCTTTTTATCTGGAGCTAAGAGTCAGGTGCCACTTCTTATGAAATGACTTCTGCAAACGCCCTTCCACAGTGTCGTCTTTTTTTTTTCCACATCAACAACTTCCCTTAATTTCACTTCCATTTAAATCCTAGATAATAATGGACAAGGAATATATACATATACTCTTAGTGTAGCGCAGCAAATCTTACGGTTAGATGAATTTTCTGCTGTAAAACATCTCGTTAAAAAGTGACTTTTATATTTCGAAAGGATTTTTGTGTTATTCCTGAGACAAGTTCATCTTCAATTTTTTTTAATCTGAAAACTCTGCCTATATTTCTCTCTTTGTTTTTGCTCTGTCCCTTTTCAGTCCTGTCCCTGGACTTGTTTAGGCTGGTGATTAGTATACTGAGTATGCGGTATTAGTATATTAGTATGAAGTTGCTGATGAGATTGTTACATAAATAACGAGTTTCAACTTGTTCCACCCCATAAAACCCATATCTGAATTTTCTTTGCAGGAGAATATTTTCCTAACAAATCAGAACGCAGGGAAAAGAAATGTATATGGAATTTTTTTTTGAGGCTTTTGTTCCCATTTCTCTATTTTAATTAATCATTTAATCTAATTTAATATGAAGAAATCGTGAGGGGCTCAAGACATTTGTGCAGTACTTTACACTGGAAAGTCTAATAAAGCAGAAAAAAAAATCTAAAACTTAAAATGTTTAAATGACCTTTATAATAAGCAAAAGTTAGCCAACATAACTGATCTACATTTACTTCCAAGGTACTGTACTGTATTAGACTGAAAACTGTGTACTGTACTGTTGAAAACTGGGCTGCCACATGGTTGTCAACCACATCTGGTTATTAATGAGGTTACAATATTAAGTACAAAAAAAGAACATGATCAAAAGACATGCCCTGTGCAAAATCAACAAGGTGAAATGTGAAATAACAAAAAATAAATTGTTAAATGATTGTCAGGTTTTAAACAATCTTTGCACATTTTGCATAGGAGCTCCATATCAAAAGGCATATTCTTCCCCTTAAAACTGTTCATTCTGGAATGCCAGAATTTTCTTTGCATTGCTACATTATTCTAGCCAATCAGAAGGCAGGGACTGGAAATCTCCCATTTTTTAACCAGTTCAAATTTGTCAGGCAATAAGGCCACACATTTTGAGGCTTTGCCAGTGTGCATTTCTGACTAACAAGACAAGCAGATAAAAGGTAGCAATTGGTTCTTTGTGTGTATATTTACAGGATTTTATTTAAAATCCATAATGTTCAATGATAAAAAGGTTATAACATAATTATAAGCATAGGTGGACACCATCTATTACTATCCTTGCTACCCTTAGATGTAACGTGGGATCATTACAGTTCGTAAATACTATTTTTAAAGAGTGAGGACAAATTCCCACATAAAAAAAAAAATATATATAAAAGCTTTTGCAATAGAGTAGAGGCTGTTCTACTCTAAGTTCTACTCCATGTTATTGAGATATTTGTCTTTTTTGATTGGCTAAGTCTATTTTAATTTATCACTAAACATCACCTTATTTCTTAAGACAACTACACTAAGACCGTAAGACCACTGCAGTACGCCAGAGTTATTAGAGTCACACCAGTATTAGAGCAAAATTAGAGTCACACCAGTTGATTGGGGACCTCTCGGCAATTGGGGACACACCGGTCACCATTTGTTTTAGCATTCTAAAAGTGTTCAGGAGACCAAAAATGTTTACTGGTATGAAATCTCACCAAATTAAAAAAGTCCCCAAAGGCATATACAGTACTTCCTTCTAGGGACACTGCGGAGTGACCAAAGCCTAGCTACATCTGATCAGGTGATTCAAACTGACCAATCAGAGTCGACTTAGGTAGACCAGGAAGTATGAACTGTGAATTTATTTATGGTAATAAAGATGAATTCACTTATAAAAATTTTTTGTACGTCTGTGAAAACATTCCCGAAATGTTGGTTAATTTGTGTGAATGGTAGAAACAATTTTTGAAAAATTACAATACACGACAATGCATTTATAATGTTCTCAGTCTACACTAAAGGTTATGTTTAAATAGCATGACTTCCACCCTATCCACCAGGTTGATGCTACATGCTTATGCTACACGCTAATGCTACACAGACACGTTCAGTAGTTTTATTTATAATGCTTAATGATGATGTTTAACAGTTATTTACCCATTAATTACGTTAGAATTAAACTTTTATTATATTTGTTTGTCTACTAAAACATTCCTGAATGTATATTTGATTAGTGTGTATGGTAGAAACTATATGAGAAATTCTATATGGCAATATACTAATAGTGTTTAATGTTAATCTACACTTATAGGATGGCTTTCCACTTCATTCACATGGCAGACGCAACTCTCCTGTTTCCACCAAAACTGTTTGTCGGGAGCTACACAGGTCAATGTACATGGCCAGGCTGCTATAGTCAAACCTTTGGTCACTCGTGCCAATGCCAAACGTCGGTTTTCATTGGTGCCAGCAGCGAAAATATTGGGCTGTGGACAACGTGAAACATGTAAACTCTGATGAGACCACCTTCACTGAGTGAAGCATGGGAGGTGCATCAGTGATGATTTGGGCTGCAATATCATGGCATTCCCTAGGCCCAAAACCCAATATTCCTGCTTAATCCTGGTTGTAAACCAAGTACTGCTTCCAGTACGATGTATTTTTATATGACTTTATTAATGTTTATTTGTGGGCTGAGACTGAAAGAGACATTATGTCACTCCTATTTTTTGATAGACTCCAGTCAATCTGAATGTATTTCCACCGGAATGAATGTAATGCAATGCTATCGAATTATTAATGATGACTACAAGCTGTGTGATGTCGATTCCTGATGTTCTTATCACTATACACTATGTCATGGACAATGTCTTTCTTTTACTTAAAAGTGGAAAAATATGTACTACAGCAGAATATTTTTGTACTTGCCTGAGTAAAACTCATACTGTATGGATCCTCGATAATAAACAGCTCTAAATGCAGTTACATTCTTTACTGGTATGGCTATATGATGAAATACCTTGGCAATTACATATAATATTGGCTAAAATTTATAATAATGTATAATATATGTGTATTTGTTATACTTCTGAAGAAAAAACATGAACTACATTTCTAAATGCATAACTTGTTGAAGCAGGAATGTTTTAATCAGACTGGGATAGAATGCAAATGCATTTTGAGATACACTGCCGGACTTTAATGTTTACCTTTGGATAATTACTTCAGTGATTAATGTGTTTCACCTGAACTGATGCAGTGAGTATCTTCTTATTTCTTAAACAACAATTTCATAAGACATTTCCCAAATTACTGTACTGTCCTGCATCATGCATATAATAATAATAATTATTATTAATTAATAATAATAAAATATTAATATCAATTAATGAAATAAAAACATTTTGAAGAACTGTCAACTTAATCAAACTAAATCATGAAAGACAGTAAATGGAGATTATTTAAACACTTGGTAAATTTGGACATTGGAAATCATAGCTATAAGTAATATTGACAGTATAATAGCATTTTTACATATACAAAAAAAAAAGGTACAGGAATGACCAGGTACAAAAAGTGAAGGATTGGCACTAAACTGCTCTGTGAACAAAATGTTTTAATTTGCGAGGAAGCATAACATTTGGAGCGATGCAAAAAGGTCATGTGGTCTGATGAGTTCAGATTGACCCTATTCTCGAGCTTTGGGTGTGTCGGGCTAAGAAGAGAAGCAAATTAAGCGATGCACTTACAGTATCGTGCATAGTGGCCACTGTACACAAGCCTCTGTAGGCACTGTTATGATCGGGGGTTGCTTCAGTTGCTCAGGTCTAGGCTCAGCAATGTTATATGGCAATAAAATGAAGTCAGCTGATGACCCGAATGTAGTGAATGACCAGGTTATCAAATCTATTGAGTTCTTCTGGCACAGGCATATTCTCAGTACTCAAATTGGGAAAGAATGTTTTTGGGAGCATGAAAAATCTTTTTCACATATGGATTGGCCACCACAGTCCTGACCTTTACTCCATTGAAAGTCTTGTCTATTGAAAGTTGACCAATAATAATAATAATAATAATAATAATAATAATAATAATAATAATAATAAAAACTCTGCGTGGAAACTAATGTAACATTGCATATTAAATGTTGTTAAAACAATCACAATCAAAGATAAAAGTGGTACAACATTTTTTATTCATTTATTTACCTATTTATGGCCACATAATGTAGTAAATGAAATGTAAATGCAGAACACAGTAGCAAGCCTTGGTAAATAAAGGGTGACTGGGTAATTGGGAACAAGTGTGCATGATTAGACTTTCTACTACTGTAAGCATGCTGGTGGAGTGTTCTTCTGGGAAATGTAGTTTGAGACAGCCATATTTGTAGCCTAAAGTACAAGATGGAAATTGGAATTCACTGTTATAACAAAAAAATCCAACCCCAAACCCCCAAAGAGCTTACTCTCGGAGCTGTACCTCCCGAGCTGAACTCAGTGCCTGGGTAAATAGCAGAATACGTGACTGAAGAGATCCTCAGCTGTTTTAAAAGACATGAGATTTTTTTTTTTTTTAATGTGAAAAGGCAGCTAGCTAATGAAGAAAGCAACCATATGGTTAGTGTTCAGCTTTCTTATTATCAGGAACTAAAAAAATATGATAATCAGTAAGGGGATCACAAATCCAAAAATGAATCTGCACACCACTACAGCAACATGTTCTTCATCAAGCGTGTAGTTGTAGTAACAAAACCAGTTTTGAGTCATGGTGTCTATGATCTTCATCTCGGAAAATGGCTGCTGGTAAGCTGAGCAATGCTGACATGATCCAGGCTAGTAGAACAATCACCAAGGCCCTGCGTAAGGTGTTTTGTGCCCATACACCTTACCACAACACAGCAATCCACAACTGATGATGACGAGGAGGAAGATGCTGCTGAACATGTTGAGGATCAAAATAAATGAAGTAAACTTGCACATAAACAGATGAAAGACCCAATCTCTTCTAACAATATAGATGATGTTGAAGGGCAGGAAGACACAGAAGAGGAAGTCGGACACCAGACAGTGTTGACTGTTTTCTGCAATCCAGATCACCAAACTATTCTAATTCTAATTCTAATCACATTCGCTGTTGCTAGTAAAACACACACGACATCTGTGCAAAGTGCTGGAGACACATGTGTAGGAATGCTTGTAATATAATCGTCTTCAGTAGAATCTGTGACTGAATCCATGATGCCTTTTGGATCTGTAAAATAGAGACGAAAACCAAATGGCTAAAAACATTATTATTATTATTTTTTTTAGCAGGAAAGAGAAAGATAGTGGGAGTATTCAGAATCATAAAAAATTATGTTCACTAGTAGATTTTTTTTATAGCCGCATAGCTGTTAATTTATCATATTTTTAATATATTTTTTATATTTTACATTTTATTATTTATTTATATTTTATTTATAATTCCCTTCAAATTGTGCATGTGCATATATTCTGCTTATTCTGACCACATTTCTTTCATTAGGTTGATAGATCACCATTATCTTTCCAGGTTTTAATATGTTACACAGTTCTTAACCCAATTCCAGTTTTCTTGATGCAGGCCAATCCTTCTAAAACACGCTAACATATTTACCATGACCATGGCATACATCTTTCTACATGATTATTTAAGTAATGAGAAGCTTCTTGCTGTATTATTTAAGGTTAAAAGTCTTGTTGCCAGATGAAAGCTTTAGCTTTTATTAGGTGGTTCTGGACTCTCACCAGACAATGCCAAATTTCCCAAGCAATATTTTTAAACTGAATTCAGCTGTGCAGAGAAAAAAGTGTGAAAGGACAAAGCAGAAAAAAACAAATACCTTAATAGTATCCATCATATCATCCAACTTCTTAATAGCATCACATATTACAACACTCAGGCTTTCCACTTAAGGGGTGTAGTGGTTAGCACTGTTGCCTTGCACCTCCAATGTCCAGGCTCGATTCCTGTCTCTGTGTGGATGGAGTTTGCATGTTCTCCCGTGCTTGGTGGGTTTCCTCCGGGTACTCCAGTTTCCTCCCACAGTCCGAAGACATGTAAGTTAGGCTAATTGGCGTTCCCAAATTGCCCGTAGTGTGTGAATGAGTGTGTGAGTGTATGTGTGTGTGTCTGTGCTCTGCGATGGATTGATACCCTCTCCAGGGTGTACCCTGCCATGTGCCCCAAGTCTCCTGGGATAAGCTCCAGGCCCCCCGTGACCCTGAATACAGGATTAAGTGGTATAGATGATGGGTAAGTGAGGCTTTCTACTTATATCTTGGGCATATTATCATCTCATCTGTCAAATGCCTTCTTCAATCCAGAAGTTTTAGATAATTTATGTCTTTCAGTTCTAAGAAAACAAATTAAGAGTGTGTTGATAACCACACAGTTTGTTTTACCACTCTCGTGCACCCTCACTGAAGCGTTGTGCTTTTTACATATATTTTCAATGCTTAACTGATCAGTCAGGTTAGCTAACCTTATCTCTATACAAGCTAACTCACATGCACAGCTTCAGCATCAGGTACAGTACAGTGAGCTCCTCCTTCGAATCTAAAAGATTAACGTAATTTCTCAATTTTATAGTCATGTGTAAAGTCATGTCATACGTGAAAAAATCCAAACTAACTGATATTATATTGTTTCCTGTGCTCTACTTGCATCATGCTATTTTTCCTTTGAATAAACATACAAAAAAACTTGTAGTTCAGCCTTTTATTTTTTTGATGTTCAATAATAAAATATATGAATTTACAAGCCTGCTAGTTTGCTTAAGCATTAATGAATGCATATTATTATTATATAAAAAATCCTCATTACCAGAAGCCACATTTCCTTTTTAAGACCTGTGTTTTATTACATTTTGTCATTTGACACAAGTGATAGTATATTAGTAATATGTTACAGTAACCATTTTAGAATGAATAAAAAGAAACATGAACTACAAATTAAGTACAGTAGATGAACAGTTAGCAGAATTACCAGGTTATTACATCTTCTCACATACTCCTCAAAATACATGTTGGAACAAGAAAAAGTGCTTCACCTGTAAAATGGTTTGTACCTAGAAATGACAGATAATCAATTTTCTAGAAAAACTAGAAAAAGGAAGATTTCTCTTTCTCTGGTCCAGATAGTAATTTTTTTCTTAAACAGTCAGAAGTACTTCACTGACAGTTTCTCCTGATGACTTCCAGTTCTTTATATCATAATACTTGTAAAGTAAAGTAAAGTAAAGTAAAGTAAAGTAAAGTAAAGTAAAGTAAAGTAAAGTAAAGTAAAGCCTTTATTTTGTCACATATACATTACAGCACAGTGAAATTCCTTCTTCGCACATCCCAGCGTAACTGGGGTCAGAGCACAGGGTCAGCCATGGTACAGCACCCCTGGAGCAGTTAGGATTCAGGTTGTACTAATAGATTAATTGTGCAATGTCACACGGCTACACAGGGTTACCATTTGAGGTAAAGTTTTTTTTTTTTTCCCCCTCTGGCTTGTTCTTTAGGGATCTAAATCTACATCTGGATTTCTGTATGGATGCTTTGTAACAATATACACATCAATCAGCCATGGCATTAAATCCATTAACATTAGATCCAGGTTTGCATTGTGCCACTGAAACAGTTCTGGCCCTGGGCATGGCTCCACATGGCCACAAGGTGTGCTGTGCTATCTGGCATCAGGATATCTGCAGCAGATTCTTTACGTGCTGTAAATTGTGGGATGTACATTGTTTTCCAACACATCCTATAGATGCTCAATCAGATTGAAATCTGTGTATTTTGGAGGCCAGATCAACAGCCTCGAACCTGCCTTCTAAGCCCCATACACATCAAACTGTGTTGCACTGACTGTTAGATGTTTCCAATTTTAAGTAAACAGAACTATAAGTTTTTGAGTTTGTTGTACTCATTCACATTAATCGTTCTTTACTTGCATTATTGAGTAGCCTAATTCATACTATTTAATAGCAATTACAATTAATTAAATTTTTTATTTTTGCAAATCAAATAAATTTTTGATGATCTTTCGGCTGCTCCCAGTAATGGGTCGCCACAGCCGACAATCTGGTCCACACACAAGCTTGGCACAGGTTTTACACCAGATGCCCTTTTTGATACAACCCTCCCCATTTTATCTGGGCTTGGGACAGGCACTTCATCCAGTTGTTGGGAACTGAACCTTTCGCATGGCAGCCGAAACACCTACCACTGAGCCATCGGTCCCCTATTGCCCTGATGATGTCAGACACAAAATCGCTAGTCTGCAAGATTTTAAATTGGTGAAACTTCAAGGTGACAGTTACTGTTACTTAAGTATTAATTACTTAAAATATTAAATTTGTTCAGCTAACTTGAAAAATGTAGTTTCTACAAACTCATAAATACCAAAAAGTTCTAAATACTCATCAAGGTCTATTAATTTGAACTAATTGAAATTATTTAAGTTAACAGTACTCAATATGTTTAATTACTTTGAGCATTAGGATTTATAGTGTATCTTCTTTCATAGCCAGCATTTTTTTCCAACAGCTTGTGCTACATTGTTTTTTCTGTGAGATCAGACTGGACAGGTGAGAATTTGGTCCCTATAGGAATAGATGGGCCTTAGATGCCCATGATCCGTGTTAATGTTATGGCTGATAGGTGTATATTGTGTATTTAACAGTATATTTCCCACCAGAATCAAAATACACTAAGTACAAATTAATCAGAACTGAAATGTATGTTTTATAGCTCCATGTCAAATCAGATGTGTGACGATGCTCTAGCATCCATAGAACTGGAACGGGATAAGTAGCGGCTTGTGGTGCGTCCTTCCTCTCCTATTGCATTTTCGATCTTGGACAGGATAGAGTTCTTAAACTTTCGCCTGAAATCATTGCCCATGAAGACATAGAGAATTGGATTTAGGAAGCTGTTAGCTGATGCAGTTGAGGTTCCAATCTTGAGCCCGAAGGCAATAATTTCATTAGGAAAGCCTTTGGTCAGTTCAGCCAGCATAAATGTGTGATACGGCAGCCAGCAGAGAAAAAAGGTTCCAATGAGAGCTGTCATGATTTTGAACGGCTTTGAAGACTTTGCCATCTGGTTGCTTCTCAGCTTAAAGATGATGATTGAGTAGCAGACAATGATGATCAAGAATGGCATCAGGAACCCAAAAATAAACCGACAGATCGATATAGAATTGTGAGTATCATGGCTTTTGTAATTATTGTGGCAGCGAGTTCTGCCTAGATGGTGTTGAATGTCACGGAAAATGAGGGACGGGACACTCAAGGAGACTGAAAAAACCCATGCAAGGACGACTATCAAAGAAGCCTTCTTTATGGTGCGCTGGTTTTGTGCCCAAACAGGGAAGATGACAGCTATGCAGCGATCCACACTGATGATGACGAGGAGAAAGATGCTGCTGAACATGTTGAGGAACATCACGAAGGAGGTAAACTTGCACATGACTTGTCCAAAGGTCCAGTCAGACGTGGCTAGATAAAAGGTGTTGAGGGGTAAAGTGGCACAAAATATGAAGTCAGAAATAGCCAGGCTGAGGTACCAGGTGGTGTTGACCGTCTTCTTCATCTTAAAACCTGCGATCCAGATCACCACACCGTTTCCCACAAGCCCAAGCATGATGATGACCACATTTACCACCAGCAGAAACATGCACAGAATCTCCTCAGAGCAAATGTACTCTACAGGGTGCGACAAGTCTGGTAACCAAGTCTGGTTATCATTCGAGTAGTTTTCATAGTCCATTTGTGCGTAATCAAACGTGAAATCTGCCATGTCCATGGTTGAAATTTTGCTTTTCCCCTGTGGAAACAAGAATACTGCATTAGCTACATGTGCTTCTTCATTTAACATAAATTTTGAGAACCATGTATGGTCTGTGCCAATCTTCAATAGCATAACAAGCTGTAGTATCTGTCTTATTAAATTCTGAAGAGGATGTGGTACAGAGAAGTAAAACATGCTGTCTTCAAGTTCAATAATCTTTTTTTTCCCTTTTTTTAAGAGACAGTAACGCGAGCTGTACTACAGAATCAGAATTTCATTTATCTAATTACTTTTGCCATGTTGTTGCAAAAATTTTAATATTCTACCTCTTATTAGGGTTATACTGTATATCTGCTCAATTAAGCTAATACTACTAAAACTGTACTATTTGCTACTTTTTTTTTTACAATAGAAATAATTTCAATAATCTTGAAGACAAGTTGGATATACTAAAATCCTCAGGTTTCTTTATTTATTTATTTATTTATTTATTTATTTTTTATCATTCTCATTGTTTATTATTTTCCTGTAACAGCATGTATGGTTCATAAAAACCCACAAGTACTGTTTAAAAGTTTGCCATCTATTAAGATAAAATAAGATTGACTTTATTCATCTCTAAGTAAAATTCATAACATGTCAATGTATCTCGGGACAATTCCCTATGAACAAAGAACAATCTGCAATGTGTATCCTTAGACCTTTGGGCGAACAGAGTATTCAAAGAAAACCCACAAAGCACGGGAAGGACATGCAAACTCCAAGTATGCAGAGAATCCCCAAACCTGGAGGTATAAGAGAACAGACAGTGCACTCCTAGCATTAAACTGCCTGATAGATGTATTTGATTGAATTAATACACAATTTTACTCAAAAAGTTACACTTTAATCCAAAATTTAATGTGAACGGAGAAAAAAAAGCATATCTGTCTCTGTCTAATACAGGTGCTTAATAAAGCCCTTTAAACAGTCCTACTTTTAATAGTAAGACTGGACACTTAATACGTCCTTAAATACATTTATTTTTTTAAGTGAGAGAGCACTTGCTAAATGTTTTTCATTTAATTATACTCGGAAAATATGGATACTGAAGTGGTTTTAATCACAGGGTACTGACTGTGGTTAAAGATTACTGTAAAAAGAAAGAAACCATTCTGACCCTCATTAAAAACAGTAAAAGTAAAATCACTTACTCAACAAGGAGATCAGACTGTGTGTGTCATGTTGCTTTTCACAACTCTGCTGTGTGAGCTTTTTATCTGGAGCTAAGAGTCAGGTGGCACCTCTTATGAAACGACTTCTGCAAACTCCCTTCCACATTGTCATCTTTTTTCCATATCAACAACTTCCCTCTAATTTCACTCCGCTTTAAATCCTAGACAACAGCGGACAATAAATATTTTCATATGTTCTTAGTTCATAGCAGCAAATTCTATGGTTGGATGAATTTTCTGCTGTAAAACATCTTGTTTAAAAGTTCCTTTTTCTTTTTCTTTCGAAAAAATGTTTGTGTTATTCCTGATGCAAGATCATCTTAAATGGCTTTTACTTTGAAAACCCTGCCTATATTTGACTGGTTTTTGCTCTCATTTTCAGTCCTGTCCCTGTTCTTGACCAGTTTAAGATGAATGTTTTTGTTTGTTTAGCCACATAGAGACCTATGAATCATTCAAGGATAAAAAAACATCTAACTTAAGGCATGAACCGATGAGAAACAGGTGGAGATGATGACAGGCTGGTGATTAATATTCTGGTGATGCTGAATGCTGAGTTGTTGAAATAGACGAGAGGGGAAATGAGGTTGCTGCTGAGGTTGTTATATAAAAAACAGTTTCAACGTGTATTTCCCCATAAAACCCACAGTTCATACATTCCTTGCAGGATAATATTTTCCTAGCCAATCAGAATGCAGGGACCAGAAACATCTGTGTAAAACAATCTCCCCTTTTTTAACCCACTGAAGTTCAAAACATAATAGGGCATTTCCCACCAATTTTGAGGATTTTGTCCCCAATTATTTAAAAAAATATATATGTACATCATTTAATCAAATTTAATATGAAGAAATCGTGAGGGGCTCAAGACCTTTGAACAGTAATTTTCACTGGAAAGTTTAATAAAGATAAAAAAAATCTAAAACCTAAAATGTTTAAATGACCTTTATAATAAGGGAAAGTGAGCCAACATAACTGATCTACATTTACTTCCAATGACATGGTTACTGAAGCTGAAGGTACTGTATTAGACTGAAAACTGTGTATTCTTGAGAACTGGGCTGTTACATGGTTGTCAACCACATTTCTCTGGTTATTAAAGAGGTTACAAGATTGAGTACAAGAAAAAAAAACATGATCAAAAGACATTAACAAGGTGAAGGTGAAATATCAAAAAAATAAATAGTTAAATTATTGTTCCAGACACGAAAATCTATGCACATTTTGCATAGGAGCTCCATATAAAAAGGCATATTCTTTCACTTAATTCTTTCGCATATTCTTTTCATTCTGGAATCCCTAAATTTTCTTTGCATGACTACATTTTTCTATCCAATCAGAAGTTCATAAAAACTAATTTACATTGTGAGGACAAATTCCATCAGACACAGTCACAAAAAATCTAATTGAAAGTCTTCGCAATAGAGTAGAGGCTGTTCTACTCTAAGTTCTACTCCATGTTATTGAATTTGCATGTTCTCCCCGTGCTTGGTGGGTTTCCTCCTGGTATTCTGGTTTCCTCCCACGTTCCAAAGATATGCAGATTAGGCTAATTGGTGTTTCCAAATTGCCCGTAGTGTCTGTGTGAGTGTGTGCATGTGTGTGCACTGCGATGGATTGGCATCTTGTCCAGGGTATACCCCGCCTCGTGCCCTTGCCACCTGAGATAGAAAATTAGTAATATTTGTCCTAATTATTTTTTTTGCCATATATTGTGATTTTCTACATGTTTAGAATTGAAACCACGACTGAAGTTTATGCTGTCAATTGCCGATGATTAGCATAGCCTAATTAGTTAAAATGTTATCTACTGTAAGTATGTAAACTGGGCATGTACTGGGTTCCCTTTTTTCCATAGATACTTTGGAATATAATCAGAGCAGTAGTTGTAATTGATTAGGTACCAGAACACACCTACGATGAAAAATATTTTATTTTGCACATTTGTCATGCTGAAATGATTGAGCTCATCAAACAATTTTTTATGTTGCACAAAGATAACGCAAGTAAATACAAAATGCAGTTTTACATTATGATTTCAAGGAGATAAAAGCTGTCGAAACCAAACTGACCCTTTGTGAAAAAGTAATTGCCACCTTGCTAAATTATGCATAAATTGTGATTAACAATCTTATGGACAGCTACATTAAATTTAATTTTCACTGATTACTGCCAGGGCGGCACGGTGGTGTAGTGGTTAGCACTGTCGCCTTGCATCGCCAGGGTCCGGGTTCGATCCCTGGCCAGGCTCGTTTCCC
This sequence comes from Clarias macrocephalus, assembly GCA_011419295.1. NCBI lineage: Eukaryota > Metazoa > Chordata > Actinopteri > Siluriformes > Clariidae > Clarias > Clarias macrocephalus. Next base: position 60,461 of record JAAGKR010001252.1, read on the forward strand.
GTCTCTGAGTGCATGGAGTTTGCAAGTTCTCCCCGTGCTTGGTAGGTTTCCTCCGGGTACTCGGGTTTCCTCCCACAGTCCAAAGACATGTAGGTTAGGCTAATTGGCTTTCCCAAATTGCCCGTAGTGTGTGAATGAGTGTGTGTGTGTGTGTCTGTGCCCTGCGATGGATTGGCACCCTGTCCAGGGTGTACCCTGCCATGTGCCCGAAGTCTCCTGGGATAGGTTCCAGGCCCCCCGTGACCCTGAATACAGGATTAAGCGGTATAGATGATGAGTGAGTGAGTGAGTGATTACTGCCAGACATGTTGGGTCAAGAAATCACATAAATAAAACCTGTCTGACAAAGTGAATCATGGTAAAAAATCTCTAAATGCAGCACATCATGCCAAGATCTAATGAAGCAAAAACAAAGTAATTAACATTTACAGTACGAGTCTGGAAAGGGTTACCAAGCTATTTCCATGGCTTTGTGACTCCCGTGAACCATGGTGAGAGCCATTATCCACAAATGGAGAAAACTTGGAAAAGTGTTGAACCATCCCAGGAGTGGGCAGTCTACCAATATTTCTCCAAGAGCACAATGTGACTAATCCAGGAGCTCATAAAAGTACACAGAACATCATCTAAAGAACTGCAGGCTTCACTTTCCTCAGTTAAGGACAGTGTTCATGATTCATGAACATCCATGGCAGAGTTTAAAAGCAAACACTTCTGTTGACCAAAAAGAGCACAAAAGGCTTGTGTCACATTTGCCAAAAAACATTATGAGGACTGATGAGACAAAGGTTAAACTTTTTTGGAGGTGTGTGTCCTCATACGTCTGCTGTAAAACTAAAAACATTTCATAAAAGGAACATAATACTGTCATGAATTGTCACTTTTCCCACATGCCCTAGCCCATCATGTGCCTCTTTCCCATGTCCCTGTTTCCACCTGTCTGCACACCTCTCGCATTCCATGCTGATTACTTCAGCACTTAAGCATGCACCATGCAAAATATCTCAAAGCTGTGGCCCTGTATGAGCAAGTGAAGGAGCAAGCATAGGAGCAACCATAATTTATGGTTCAAATTAAATATGGAGGTGTGGGGTTAATGTTTTTTTCTCATTCTATTTTTTATATTCCCTGCTGAAAAATCCAGCATAGACCAGCATGATTTAAATGCTGGTCTATGCTGATTAATACTGGTTAGTGCTGGTCTGATGCTGGTTTAGCTGGTGAACCAGCATAACTGATGGAAGACCAGCATATCTACGCTGACGAAACCTTACCACCAGCATTGGTCTTGCTAGTTAGTGCTGGTCTGGTGCTGGTTTAGCTGGTGAACCAGCATAACTGATGGAAGACCAGCATGCCTGCTGAAAAATCCAGCATAGGCCAGCATTATTTATATACTAGGCCACTAGCAAGGTTTTGGTAGTTAAAATTGCTTACCATTTTAGCTCATTATCTTGTTTTTTAATAGCTAGTACTGAAAATAATGTGTGATGTAAATACATGGACCGTATAATGGTATATTTAAATGCATTTACATACAAGAGAAAAAAATAATCCATTTACCAAGAACATGTAAATACATTATTTTACATTTATTAATTATCTGTGGGTTGTCTAAAAACACAACACAAACCTTTTAAATAAATGCACTTTTTAAAAAGTAATCAATGGAAATCACTTAAAACTAAAAAACAACAACAACAACAACAACAAGAAAACAGCATAGCCATCATAGCTGGTCACCAGCTTGACCAGCAATTATACCAGCAGGGTTACCAGCATACCAGCACCAGCACCATGGGGTCAGCTGTTTTGGCTGTGGGACCACTTGCATTTTTTATGGTAACTTTAAAAATAACTTAAAATGTTCCATCATTTTTAACCAAACACATACGTGTAATGCATCGATTTATGTCTTTATTTGTTAATGTACACTCACATATCAATAAAACATTGTGCTTTTGTAATATAAACAGGATTCACTTTCTGCCTTCTCAGTCTCCCAGAAAATCTTTTTGAAACGGATCACTAAAATGAACTGAAACTCAGTGAATACCGCACACACACATATCCATATATCTATATACATACACATCTATAGAAAGCTTAACGTGTCTACTTTTAAATGAAGCAAGCTTAATCAAAAATAAATGTTCTCAGATTATGTAATCCATATGAATTTAAGGAGAGATACAGTCTTTCTGCCACACTTCATTCACAGATAATGACCTGAGACAGGACACGCCCACACGCTGTTCACAGAGAAACATTCAGGGTAATCTACATACAAGGGCACGCCCCCAAACACACACACACACACACACACACACAGTAGATCCGATTATTGTCCTGCGCGTGTGGAAGATGTTAGCCACTGTACAGGTTTCTGAAGCTCTATAGAATGTTCTGGACAGTGGGAGGAGTTTAGATTTGCCTCAGAACAACACTGAGACTCCAACAGAGAACAAAGGAGGAGAATACAGCAAGCTGATACCATGGGTAAGTTATTAAATCAAGTTATTAAAGTTGTTAAGTTATTAAAGTATATAATCCTTATTCTGATAATATAAAACTAATGTTTTATTTTTCCTCATTTTCTCACAAGCTTTTGCCAGTTTATGTGAAACATTGGCATGTAATGTCACTTACATGGTTTGGTTAGCATGTAGATAACACTGCTAAATCATGCTAACATACTGCCTTATGTAGCTTAGCACAAACAGGTTAGCTCACAGGTGGCTAAGCTAATGCTTTATAGTATGTAGATGGTTGTCAGTATCAGCTGTGGTGTAAATGTTTATAAAAATGTTTTGGATAGCTTCATGTTATGATAACCATTTGGTTCAGTTTTTGGTTAGCTTATCCTAGCTTATCTGCTATCTATAATGTTATTTAGCACAAACACTTTAGCTCCCGTTGCCTAAAATACTGCCTTATGTAGTTTACAGATGTTTGTGATATTAAGGTGTAAATGTAAATCGTAAAGCAAAAAGTATAAATCATTGTATAACATTGCAAAAGCTTGTGTTGTCTTTATGCATGGTCAATAGTTATTGATGATTATCGACAGTAATTTTATCATCATGCTTATGCTTCTTTTTCCTTTTTCATAAACCGTTGAGACCATGAAAATGATCAGCCACCTGTTTTATAGAGACCAAATGCAAACAAGCAGGAAAGATACAGACGGACCATCACTATGTTATGGGAACCTTGACCACGATTGGGGTCTGGATTCAGGACGGATCTCTTGTATTTTTTAAGCGGTTGACTACACGATAAGGCTTCACCTGTGACTGCACACAACCTGCACATAGACTGACCTCAGATGCCAGGAATGTTACCACTGCTGGTCACAGGGTATGTGTGAATTGCAAATCAGTTTATGGTAAGCAGCCATAAACACCATGGAAATGCCAGGTATGTTATGTTCACTTGTGTCTTGAGTTAAACAAGAACTGCTTCTCGAGAGAGGCACAAAGATGTATGACTGTGTATAGGGTATAAAAGTGGGCTTTTACAAACCTAACACCCTTTCTTCATAGTGCACTGTTCCTGTTCCCACTGTTTTACCCTGAATGTCTGTTTGCACGGGCATATTTACAGTATGCCAGAAATGTGCCTTCTGTGTATAAGATCATCTGTGTCCCTCTTCCCTCAATCCTGGACATTTACTTTGCACTAGGTGAAAGAGGTGACATTTATATATTTATGAGTAAGATTACATTTATATGTTTAAAGTAAGAAAAATACACAAATGTCAGGACATGTCAGAACTACTTCAGGGCCCATAAACCTGCAGACTCATAAATAAAGAGTGAGGACCAAGCTCACTCATTTACACTCCTGTGGTGTGAAAATACAGTAACTTTGTGAAAGTGTCCCTGAGAGGTTGGTCTCATGTTTTGTTTTTGTTAATTTTTTTATTTATTTATTTTTTTTTTTTTATCAAAACGTATTTGCTGTTCATTGTTAAGTAATCATATTGTTACAGATGTGCATATTTTATATTGTTACATATTACACAATGTTAATGTTGTTTGTGTTGGCCAATAAAGCTGATTTTATACTGATTCTGTTTTATATTTTACATATTGGATGGCAATCTTCCATGTATTCTGGCTTTTATACCATACCAACATTAGATGAGGTGGTGAACAGCATAGTATCATAGCACTATAATGCTGGTCACCTGCATACCAGCACCAAAACACAACATAAGCTGGTATAATGGTAACCAGCTATACTGGTCTATGCTGTTTTTTTCAGCAGGGTTATTAAAAAATTAAGAAAAAATGCATGAAAATTAGCTATATCTGCATCATTTTGAAATATTCAGTATAAGTTGTAAATCAAGCCAATATCACTTAAATATCGTATTCATGCAGGATCATTGAGAATTTGAAATAGGGGGAAATTTTATGTATTAAATCCAGATGCTGTGCCATATCCTGTTATCCCTCACATGTTAAATCATGAGGTAAATTTGTCAGAAATATACACTAAATTCATGTTCACATCATGTACATTGTTTTGTGTATTTACAATGGAAAACATGATTCGCATTAAATCCATACATAGCTGTATGTCATTCACTATATATGGATTTATGAATGTACAAAATCCCTATTCAGTTATTTTTGTCAACTTCCTTCACTGACTGCATGAGCACTTGTAAGGAGAATTTGTAGAGTTATATTGCCATCTACTGGGGATTTAGACTTGCAGTATTCCTTGCACTTCCTTGTTGTGAATCTTGTTGTAAGCAAATGTACCAAATGTTAATACTTTATGCTCCTTGTGTGATGGGTGGAAAATAATGTCTTTTCGTCTTTGGAAACGTTTGGAGAGAAACTTTTTGGGGGTTTAAGCCTCGAATCCAGAGATGATCAGTGGTCATCAGGGGAATTGCAGAACGTTTAATGGTCTGATGTAGCTTGATGATGTATAATCGTGATAACTTTGTCAAACCTTACCAACCAGAGAAAAAGCATTTAAATCCTGGTCAGCTGGATACACTCGACTAAAAAATATACTATTTGATTGTGATTGTATCACTTTTTATTGTCAAAAGACAATAAAAAATGAATAAAAGCAGAATATATATTTTGCTGGAAGCATCTACAATCCAGAACTTATCAGCCACTCTCCTCTGAGTCTGTGCCACTGCCAAGCACTCAAGTTAAAATATTCTACAGTAGACATGCTCCTCGATATTATGTTCATGCCTTTTTATTAATCTTTACTTTTTGTCTTAAAATCTAATTAGAGTATGTTATGGACAGACTGTACAGAGCTGGTGTTTGGTAATATTTATTTACTTTTATGTATTCACAAATGGAAAATACATTTCACTGCTTTTTAGCTCCTTTAGAGATGGTGATGTTAAGCCTATTATTGTTAATCTGGACCCAGGAGCAAAAAACAAAGGTTTTATACCTTATATGTTTGTGAACATATAAAGGGAGCATATAATTACTACCTCAGTCATGCAAGGTTGACTTGTGATTTTTGTGATCATACACTTTGCAACAATATGCAAAGTCTATGAGACTGAGAAACGGAGAATAAGCTGTCAAATAAAGGGCTGTAAATTGTCAACATAGACTTTGCATGCTGCTGCAAAGTGTATGACCACAAAAATCACAAGTGAACATTTCATGACTTATATATAGAAAGTTATGTTTTGTCATTTGATCTCAGTATCCCACCACCACATAAACTTTGAAATGAAACACTCGAGGTGGTAGTGAAGTCAAGACTTTTCAGTTTTAATTAAAAATACTTATGGAGGAGAGCCAGGCACACACGTCTCTCTCGATGCTCATTAATTTTTGAATTACAAGCCTCCACCCTCTCCTCGGAGTGGCCTCAGGTGGCTTATCACTTTATTTACAGATAGAGCTTGGGAGTGGCTTATGGCCTTTTGGAAGAGGAGAGGCGGCGCTGCCATCTCAAGAGAGCTTGCTTCTATTGCGGGTCCTCAGAACACATGCATAAAAACTGCCTGTTAAAAGGGGGCACCCTCTAGTTAGACTGGGAGCGCTAGAGGACGACCCCTCAGAGAGATTCATAGAATGACGCGCCCTATTCCTTGACACGTTCCTATGCCAAGTTCACCTGGTTCAGGCATTCATCGACTGATCTGCACCCATACGGTCAGGGCATTAAAGGTCCCTTGTGTATCTGTACAGCCCATCCTTACTGCCTGTGGTCTGCCAGTTAGGAAGGTGGAGATCCACTGACATAGAAATGAGCTGAGTCCCAGGTCTAGCTTGGTGGTGAGTGTGGAGGGAATATGGTATTAAATTTAGCTCCAAAACTTTGGAATAGCCTTCCTGACAGTGTTCGGGGCTCAGACATAGTTTCCCAGTTTAAAAATAGATTCAAGACACATCTCTTTAATCTGGCATACACATAATTAATTTCTTTATCTCATACTCCAGTACATCTATCCTGAATGGCAACCACGCTAATTCTTTTCACCTGCTCTTTATTTTTCCACCCATCCCGAGGCATCTGGAGATTGTTCCAGCTTCAGTAGACAGAGGACAACCCTGCGAGGATCCTGAGGCATCCAGAGAAGGACCTGCTCCAGCCGGATTCTTCTTCATGTTGGTTTGGATCTACACATTTTGCTCCTGAGCTCCCAGTGATCCAGAGCCCATCTGCTCTCTGCACCTGCTGACTCATCCCTGTGCTGAACTGGACTTTGTGTTCATTTAAATAACTTCTGTTATATCGAACTTTCAGCTGCATAACACACATGATGTTATACAATTTTTGTTATCTGTTATCACCCAGATGAGGATGGGTTCCCTGTTGAGTCTGATTCCTCTCAAGGTTTCTTCCTATTGCCATCTCAGGGAGTTTTTCCTTGCCACTGTCGCCGTCACCCTTGGCTTGCTCATCAGGGACAATCTCATTATCTATACACATTTTTCTTACACATATATACACTTCCATAATTTTTTTCATTTTCTTTTCATTTCTGTGAAGCTGCTTTGAGACAATGACCATTGTTAAAAGCGCTATAGAAATAAAATTGAATTGAATTGAATTGAATTAAATGCTGAGCTGTAGTCGACAAAGATAATTTTAACATAATTCCCCTTTCAAGTGTCCAGGTGAGTGAGTGATGTGTGGAGGAGGTGAGAGATGGCATCATCTGAAGAGCGGTTCGGGCAGTACGCAAACTGCAGTGGATTCAGTGTGTCAGGTAGTGAAGAAATGATGAAGTCTCTGACCAGTTGTTCAAAGCACTTCATCACTACTGACGTGAGGGTTACAGGGCGATAGTCATTGAGGGAAGCAGGATGGGGTTTCTTTGGAACAGGAACAATGATGGACTCCTTAAAGCAAGTGGGGTTACCGACTGAGATAAGGAGTGGTTGAATATCTCTGGGAACACAGGTGCTAGCTGGTCTGCACAGGCTCTGAGGACATGACCTGAGATGCCGTATGGTCCTGCTGCTTTCCTGGTGTTCACTCTCCTGAAAGCTCTCCTCACGTCATGCTCGGAGATGATGAACACGTTTCCGGTGTTGGCAGTGTCTTCCTGTCTGCAGCCGTTAGCCCCGCAAGCATCATTAGCTGCAGCCTCGAAGGGAGCATAAAATGTGTTCAGCTCGTCTGCCAGAGTCATGTCTGCGTTCGTCATACCGGATGTTGGTGCTTTGTAGTCCGTTATTGTCCTTATTCCCTGCCAGAGGCTTCTAGAGTCACTCTGTTGGGGTTGTGATTCTAGTTTTCTCCCGTAGCGTTGCTTCGCCTCTTTCACCGCCTTGTATGATGCAGCCTTGTACAGGTCCATGTCCCCCGACGCAAGTCCCGCGTTATAGTCAGCAGTGCGAGATCTCAGAGCATCGCGGATGGTTTTATCCACCCACGGCTTCTGATTGGGAAGTTTTGATGGTTGTTTTTTGTACGGTATCATCCATTAGTTTCCCAACGAATCCCACAACCGCTTCCGTAAACACGTTGATGTCATCGAAGCTGTTTCGGAACATGTCCCAGTCTGCGTCATTGAGTGCGTCCTGTAGTGCGGCCACCGATTGAACAGGTGCTCTCTGTTTTTGAGTCCGTGCGGCAACCAAACTCCGCATAACAGGTTCCGCTTTATTTACAATATTTGCACAAAATTCTCATATAAAAATAAATTACAATTAAATATAATATGAACTAAATACAAATGAACACAAAATATACACAGCATTTACACTCCCACCAAAATCACCCATTTACTGCTAATGTGGGATTTTCCTCTAAAGGCTGTGAAAGAAGCAATATATGCATGAACTTAATGATCATGTACTTGTGATGTCTGCTTCAATTAAGGTAACTACCTTGTGAATTGGTCTTTCAATGTAAGCTAATCTAGTGTGTGTTTTACCCTTATCACATGTAGTATTACTGACCATTAGCTTTAACTTTCTCACCATACCATCTGCACTTGGGGTAACCTCTATAACCCTAGCAAGCTTCCACTCATTTCGAGGTGCATTGTCATCTTGTAGTATCACAACGTTGCTCACTTCTGCGTTTCGTGAAGGTTTTTGCCATTTCTGTCGTTGTTGAAGATTCAACAAATATTCACGTTTCCATCTCTGCCAAAATTCATTGGCTAGAAACTGTACTCTTCTCCACCATTTGCGTAAATACAGGTCCTCTTTGCAGAACTGTCCAGGCGGAGGCAGTATGATGGAAGATTTCATGGTCAGTATGTGGTTGGGAGTTAGAGGTTCTGGTGCAGTTGGATCCTGAAGGTATTCCACACTTAGCTTTTTACTGTTGATTATAGCCATTGCCTAAGCGATGTGGTGTCTAGCCTGCTTGCAGTCTTGTTTAGCATCTCTGTAGGAATGTTGCGGATGGTTCGAATTTGGCACTCCCAAACAACACCCATGTGACTTGAAGATAGGACATTCATTACAAACTCACATCCAAGGGCTCTCTGGCGTTCCAAATCCATTCCCTTATTTCCCACAATTCAGATAACTCTCTGACGGCTCCTGTAAAATTTGTACCTCTGTCACACCTCAGCTGGCTTACAGGTCCTCTGATAGCTACAAAGGTGTGTAATGCATTCATGAAAGCATCTGTTGTCATATCATCTAGGGTCTCAATATGGACTGCTCTGGAACACAAGCAAGTAAACACCAACCCATATTGCTTTAGTTCCCTTCTACCTTCTTTTACAATAAAAGGACCAAAACAGTCTAGGCCACTGTAAGTAAAGGAAGGAGATGTCTCAGTTCTTTCCTTTCGCAGGTCTGCCATTTGTTGAACTTCTGTAGTTCTTCTATATCTCCTACACTTTACACACTTGTAAATGTGTGATGAAACCAATTTCCCACATCCCAAGATTCATATTCCATTAGCACGTAGACTGTTCATTGTCATGCCTCTTACTTGGTGATGAACGCATTCATGGTGATGCTTAATAAGTAAGGATGACACATGAGATGCCTTTGGAAGCACTGCAGGATGTTTTATGTCATAATGCAGGGAAGATTGGGAGAGTCGCCCTCCCACCCTAAGAACATTGTCTTTGTCCAGGAAGACATTTAACTTATGTAGCCTGTTACACTTAGATAGGCCGCTCACGTCATGAAGCTTAATTTTCTGTATGTCTTCTGAAAAGTGTTCTGCCTGCACCATTTTAATGATGAATACTTCTGCTTCCTTTCTCTCTTCCAGATTAGTTGTGTCATTCGTCCTTGGCTGAATTTCCTTGAACATTCTAGCATGTTTTTTGAGTCTAGCAACAGCTCTTACAACTCTGGTCCAGGCAGAAAACTTCGTAAAACGCTTCACCAGCGAATCTACTTAATTTGTTTTAACTGTCTGAACACAGACCTTGCGTAATTCTGGGTCTGTAGGTTCTAGTACTCCCACCATTCGCTCTTCAAACTCTTCATGAGGAAGTTTAGCATCATTGCTCACATAGCCAAGAAAGACTTTTGAGTCTGTCCAGTAATACTCCTCCATATTCTCGATCTCAAGTTCATCTCTAATTACATCAGTAATGCGAACCTCTGTTACTGCTGCTGAAAGCTCTAACCTGGGAATTGTCATCACATTGGTAGGGGCTATTCTCGCCTTCCTCATGACAAGCGAACAACTGACTCGACCTGTCTCACTTACTGATCGAAGGTATGTACATGCTCCATATCCACTGAGACTCGCATCTGAAAAGGTGTGTAACTCATACAACATGACTTTGCCGAATGTTGGTGGTATGTAGCATTTGGAGATGTGTAGGGTAGCTAATTGAGACAAGTCTCTGAGCCATGACTCCCATTGAGGTAGGATATGGTCTGGTAGTGCTTCATCCCAGCTAATCTTGTCTTTGCAGAGGTCTTGAAGAATCTGCTTGCCTATCAATATGAAGGGTGCTACAAATCCTAATGGATCGTAAACAGAAGCAACAGTTGAGAGTACTCCTCTCCTTGTTAGTGAATTTTCCTTTAAAATAACCCTAAATTGGAACTCGTCTCTCTCAATACACCACTGAACTCCAAGTGCACGTTCGATATGAAGTTCTTCTAGAGTCATGTTTGGATTTTTGGTTTGAGCACGTTCTTCGGGTGGTATGGCAGCAATGACGTCTGCATCATTAGACACAAACTTATGGAGTCGAAGTTTCCCTGTTCTGCACAGCGCTCGAGACTCTTTAACTAGTAGTATGGCTTCAGCTGATGACTGTACACTTGTCAAACCATCGTCAACGTAAAAACTTCTCTGGATGAACTTTATGGATTCCTTGCTGAAATTACCATTTCCCTGTGAAGCTAGGTACTTAAGTCCAAAGTTTGCACAGCCAGGAGATGATGCTGCACCAAACAAGTGCACTTTCATCCGATATGCAGATGGCTTGGAATCAAGATTGCCTTTGTCCCACCAAAGAAATCTAAGGAAGTCTTGATGTTCCTTCACCACATGGAACTGATGAAACATCCTTTCTACGTCACACATTATGGCCACTGAGCCCTTTCTAAACCGACAGAGAACCCCTACTAATGTATTGGTCAGATCTGGACCGGTCAAGAGATGGTTATTAAGAGCAGTGTCCTGAAAGCGCGCAGAACAGTCAAAAACCACACGGATTTTCCCAGGCTTACGTGGATGATAGACTCCGTGATGTGGGATATACCATGCTGGTTTAATGTCCAATTCTGTCTCTAGTACTTCTGCGTCTCCTCTAGTTATGATGTCATTCATAAACTCTACATAATCCTTGTAGTATTGCTGATCCTTTCTCAGACGCCGCTCGAGAGAGGTTAGTCTGTGACATGCATATTGCTTGTTGTCAGGAGGACATGGCTTTTCCATCTTAAATGGCCGGGGAAGCTCATAATGCCCATCCTCTTTCTGCCTTATACCTTTCTTTAACTTGAACAGGAAGAGAGGATCATCTTGAGAAACAGGGTTATTATCTGTGGCTCTTTCTGTGAAATCAGATTCAAGTGCCTTTATAATTCCCTTGGTGCTGATTTCCTTGATTTGATTCCTGCACACAAAGTGCACTTCATTCTTTAGTTCAGATGACTGCACAGGTGTCTCAACTTGGCGTACCATGATTCTGTGGCTGTTTCCAATGATGTCACCATAATCATTCAATGAATGCGAACAACCAACAATGCTCCAGCCAAGATCTGTTTTCTGTGCATATGGCTGGTTTCCTTCACCAGGTTGAATTTCTCTAGGAAGAAGAGCTTGCTGACAGTTGTTTCCTATCAGAAGGCCCACTTCACAATCCAATGGTGGTGGGATCTCATGTGCTAGATGTTCTAGGTGAGGCCACCTCAGCGCTGTCTCTGAAGTAGGGATGTGAAGCTTGTTCACTGGAATGAATCCTTGTATAAAGACTGGTGGCAACAGAATCCTTTTCTCCAATTGATATCCTCTCACCTAAAGGTTTGTCAATTTCTGACAAGGTATGATGGTTGATTTTGCAGACGTTGTGGACAGACACAAACTAGCTTTCTCTTTGTGCGTGTTAAGGTCCTGTGCCACTTTATTTAGAATAAAGTTAGTGTCACTCTGTGTATCTAACAGTGCATAAATGAGAATTTCCTGGTCTGGCTCATTTGTTGAAGAGACCCAAACAGGTACGATCGAAGATGTTTCTGAACTTTGACTTTCTTGCATAACCCTATTCACAGTTACGGTTGCAGCTATTTCTCTTATGTTTGCCTTCTCCTGGGATGCCTTTTCTCCTTTAAGAGGTGCTGATCTTTGTCGCTCTTTGAACCTATCATCATGCAAACATGTAGGGACATTTTTCACATACCCTCCTGTCATTACATCGCCTTGAATGATGACCAGTTTACAGGCATCCAAAACATAGCTTCTCTGTTTGCACAAACTTGACACGATCTTGCACTGTCTCTCGACAGAATTTTCTACATGTGCCCTGTCCGTTTACAAAAAATGCATGAGGGGTTGTCACTATATGTTGTGGTTGTGGACCGAGTCTTTGCTTGGATAAAATAGTTTCTTGGATGTCTTTCTTTCTCAGTATCTACGCTCTTTAGTGCTTGCACTGAAGATATTGGATCACATGCGAGATCTGCTTTCCGTGATAAGAAGTCTACCAGCTCCTTAAAAGGTGGGTACAAGCCACTGGTTTGTCTGGAGTCCATAACCTTACGGTTCCAACTGGAAACTAACCAATCTGGTAGTTTCAGCAGAATCCTTTGGCTCTCAGTGCAATCATTGAGAATATTCAATGTCTTGATGTGTGCCATTGCGGCTTCACAACTCTGGAGAAAATCAGAAAATTCTCTCAGTCCACCACCATCATTAGAACCTATTTTTGGCCATCCGTGAAGCCTGTTTCTGAAGGACTTCCCAATAACAAATGGATCTCCAAAGCGCTTTTCAAGTAGCTGCCAAGCTGAGTCATATGCGTTCTCTGTACCAAGTAGGAAAAATCCTTCTATGGCTTTCTTTGCGCCACCACCCAAGTACTTCTTAAGATAGTATAGCCTTTCATTCTTTCTAATATTTTTCTTGTCAATCAGTGTGTGGAAAGACACTTGCCAGTCCTTAAACTTCAATGGATCTCCACTGAACACAGCAGGCTCTGGTGTAGGGAGGCGATTAGCACTTATAGCTTCTGCTAGTACATTAACGAAATTGGAACTGTCTTGTGGGACAGGGGTCTGTGGAGCTTGACTTCTAACTGGTAAACTTTGGTGTATGAATGGAGAGTATGGAGCATGGAGGGCCGCGTCTATGACTGCTCTGCATTTCTGAAAGATTGGTGATCTCCAAGTCTGACATTCACTGAAGCATCTATTACTTCAGAACCTTGCTCTGCTTGATCATGAACTTTTAATCGAGCTTTTGCAGCATTCAACCTTTTAACCTCTTCTAAGCGTTCAAGCTTTCTGCTTTTGTCGTGCATTGCTTGCAGTCTAGCTTGCCTTGGCGGATTCAAACTGGGCCAGCTGTTGTTTGTCTTCAGTCTCTAGCTTTTGAAGCTCTGCCTCTTCTCTTTCCTGCTCAGTTAACACGACTAGAACCTCCTGAGATGCGGCTGCCTCAGCTTCAGCCTCAACCCTCCTAGCAGAGTTGGCACTAGAGTAGAGAGAGAGATATTTGGACTGTGACTGTGGGTTTAATAGAGAACCAGTTCATTCCAAGATTGATCCAGTTTCAGGCCAAGGCTCCTCCTCGCCCCTTAAAAGGCCAGAAAGATGCTGTCCTGCTTTATGGACAATAAAGTCTGTAAGTGACAAGCATCCATCCACTTTGCGTCGCATACCAGAATCAGGTGTGCGCACTCGTCTCAGATCTCCATAAATAGCCTTTACAGTAGTGCACGTGCTTTCAATATTCTTAATCAGCTCATTTAGATCCTCCGTAGAGGCATTCTCTGACAGCACTTCCTTGCTTATCCTTGCATGATGCCTCGACCTTTCATAAGCAATTCTGTAGCGGCGTTGCAAATTCTTCAGTGTTTCTTCTTGAAAGTCTTTCCCCTTTTCAGTTAGATTTCGGCTCCTTTCACTTTTCCGTAACTCTAATTGGGTTTCTGCAGGCACACTCTCTGTAACTTCAGGTTGTGCAGCTGAGCTGTCAGGTTGTTGGTAGATACCAGTGTCAGACATATTGCAACTTGAGTGTATACTGAACTTAAATGATAATGTTCCTATTACGCTTTGCACACGTGTAACTAATTATCTATGGTAACCCTGGATACCAAGTTTAAGTACAGCATACAGATGTAAAATATAGAAACAACATAAATTATCAACTCTAATCACAACTGAAAATATCTTAAGTACATCAAGAGTGACTAGTGACTTAACTATACAAAGTACTTAACACTTAAATCAGGTATCTTTCATATACAAACCCTAATCAGTTAGCAATGTTACCCTTTAACTTCACTTTGACTTTTAACTTACAGAGTAAGCTGTCTCCTTATGCTATGAAATGCTCAGACTCATGTCAATAATCTTTTAAACACAGGCTGAACAAGTCACAGATTAAATGAAAGTCAGACTTTAAAGCCATTCCCGAATTAACCCACTTCTCACACCACCTTAACTTGACTGTTGTGGTAGAGCTCTTCCTGGACGACGACACACACGCTGAGTTACAGAATACGGGCGTTTATTAACAATACTTTAACAATCTTGTGCTTTAATGTCTTGCGCCTTACGCCTTACGCCGTGAAAACTACAAAATAAATAGACATTCAAAGACACATTGACAAATATTCAACATAACGGACAAAAAGTTACAAAGAAATATTTAACACAAACAAAGAAAAAATACCTCATTGGCCGTCAGTCATGGAAAGAGATTCTTTGCTAAGTTCTTCAGTTCTTTCTCTTAACTGCTTACTGCTCTTCCAACTTTCAAAACTTCTGGAACATTCTGAAAACGTATCTTTTGGGAAAAAAAGGTGCTCTTTGTTTTTGAGTCCGTGTGGCAACCAAACTCCGCATAACAGGGTCCGCTTTACTTACAATATTTGCACAAAATTCTCATATAAAAATTAATTACAATTAAATATAATATAAACTAAATACAAATGAACACAAAATATACACAGCATTTACACTAGGAGCTATTTATGTTTGGTTGGTTACTCAATTTATTGATGGTCCTATGATGGGGCAGTGGGGAGATATATAAGTTCAGTGACAAGGTAATATTGTGTCAGGATACACATGGTGGTATGTTTTTCCTTAGGTAGTGTGTTTTTACGTAGTGTATTCGACGCATCTAACAAAGCCCCAGTGCTGGCATTGACCCGAGGTTATCCCTCTACAGGTAAGAGAGTTGGTTGTGAACTCTGTAGTTCTCTGAATTTGTTCACGTTTGGCTGTATTTGCCTATATTTGTTTTAGATTCAGAGGTTGGCATGGGACAGATTCAGACCTGTTAGCTACAGACATTTATTGGAAATATAGACATGGTTCTGCATCTCTGTAGTGCACGTTATTTCCCAGATAGAGTGTACAAGTTCTAAGTTCTCCTGCAAGTTGTTCGCCTGCTTGATTGATTGGGTTCTATGGGATTCTACTCGTATGGTATGTAGTTTAAAGTTTCTTATCTGCTTGGTAAGCTTGTAGTATCGGCTGATCTGGTTAAGTTGCAATTTGATTGCAGATGGGTCAGCCGCATTCTGTGGGCAATTATTTTCTGTGCAGTTTGAGCTGTGTGGGAACTACAGAATTTGCTTGTGAGCTAACTGCTGCTTTGCCTGGGAGCTAACTGCTGCTTTGAACTGATTTGCTCTTTCTAATTCTTTTAAAATATTTTTAGTTGTGCATTTTGTGTTAGACTCTTTTTTTTGTTTCCGTTTTTGTGTGCATGTATGCGTGTACCGTACGTGCGTGTTTAGTGGTGGGTTTGATTCCTTTTCTTTGTCTCTGTTATGTGTTCATTGTTTTTACCAAGGCATTGGGTTTTTATGAATTGTTTCTTTTTTATGATTTTTGTATTAAGTGTATCAGTGTTTGTCTTATAGGTTTTTTTTTTCATTAATTGAGCTTCCCTCTTGTTTTCGTGAGAAGTGTTGTGGCTTTCAAGTCAACCAGTCTTAGAGTGACTGGTTTTACCAGAGCGTTGGTGCTAACACTGTGAGAAACATGTAATATTCTTTTGTTATTACATAATCATTATTTCTAGCACTTTCTTAAAACCCTTGGTGTCCCGCCACACCAGCACAAGAGGAGGAGGTGGACCCTTTGAACCAACACTTTGTTCGCCACTGTAAGCAGACATGGTCACAAGCAAGGCAAACACTGCTACGATCCACCAAGACGTAGAAAAATCAAGTGGATTGCAAACTCTTGCCCCGTGTCACACAAACTCTTGCCCCTTCACTATGACCAAGATAGTCAACCTTTCAGACTCTTGCTCCTCTCCTCAATGCGATGTATTTACCCCACCTTCCATGTCTCTCAGCTACAACGCATCACATTTGGATCAATCTCCCCAAGCCCCTTGATGAGTTCTGACACTGACCGTTAACTATTTTCTAAATAAACTACAAAAAAAAAAAAAAAAACTTAAACACCTCTGAGCTGCTGAAAAAGGCAGCAGAGAATTCACTTCCTGAGAGCGCTCAGGAAGAACAACATCTCCCAGAGACTGCAGGTGTATTTTTACTGATGCTCCATTGAGAACATCCTAACATACTGCATGTGTGTGTGATACAGCAGCTGAACAGCACTGCAGAGGGTCATCACAACTGCCCAGAAGATCGTCAGCTGCCCTCTCAGCAGCTTGGAAGACTAACACAGTTGCCGCTGCCTCTGTGAAGGACAATTCACCTCCAGGACTGATGGATCTACAGTACTCCCATCAGGCAGACCGTATAGAACATCAAAAACAAGAACCAGTAAATACAAAACAGTTTTTATCCTATTGCAATAACCACACTGAATGCTGCTATAAAACAATGTGCAAATAATGTGCAATAAGAAACACTTATTTCTGCAATATCTGCAATTAATTCAATTTATGTAATTAATGCAAAAAAAAGGCCCACTCTTGGGATTGTGTGTGAGTGTATGTTTTCAAGGTTGACCATTTTCGTTATTTGCATCAGGCGATGGCACTTTAAATTTTGTTGTAGTTCTTGCAATGACAAATAAAAGACTATTATTATGCAGCTCTTTAGTAAGGTCTTTGTCTTCTCTATTGTGAATTACAGCATTATTCATGATCATTCACATCTCCTTTCTGAACAAAAATTGTCTTAGAAAATTTTAATCAAAGTATTATTTTCTGTCAATGAGTGAGCAGGATGATTGTAACATTACATTGAAGTAAATGCTCTAGGTTGCAAAATCCAGTTCACAAATGTATTGTTCGGAATATGTTTTCAGTGACTTATTATTATTATTATTATTATTATTATTATTATTATTATTATTACTTTTTTTTAAATCACAACTGTTATTTTCTCCAAATTACAAACATGTACACTGTAGGGTTTTACATAATGTAATTTTAATGAGGACAAAATGCCCAATGCATTTTGCACCATTAATATGTAGGGTTTACATTGTGTAGTGTTTTAGCTCTGGGTCAGAGGTATATCGAATCTAGGGATTCGGGTCAATTTGATTAACTGATTTAAAATTTATATCATACACTTTATATATAATAGCACAATTGTGTGTATCTTACCAATCCTGTTCATACCACGGCCAACGAGGATAATAGTCGGGTATTTATCAATTACGAGCAAGGTAATGTAAGATCTGGGCAAATGTTTAGAGTTTTAAATACATGACCAAGACAACAGATACATTAAACTACTCTACTTGAACACACGCACACATAGACACACAAACATACCATCAGTTTGGAGGGTGAAAGTTAATGAGGTTCATCTAGTACTGTTTACAAGATCAAAGAAAGTCACAAGAGCAGCGTCTTGGGTTCAATCTTACGGTTTAGTTATGAAACGAGCACCAATTTTCAGCAAGGTATGCAGTTTTGTTTGTTTACTTGTGTTACGTTTTATTCTCATCCAGTGAAGGGAATCACGGGGTTGCTGATTGGTTAGTGTCAAGTCAAGTCAAGTCAAGTCAATTTTATTTATATAGCGCTTTTAACAATTGACATTGTCGCAAAGCAGCTTTACACAATAAAAAGAAGTAAGTCTGTATGCAATGTGTATGAATCAAAATGATAAGAT
>JAAGKR010001252.1:78658-103196 GCA_011419295.1 Clarias macrocephalus
AATTTCGAGGCCAAAATCGTTTTACAAACGTTACAAAATCTGTCATTTTGATTATCAATGGGCTGCAACCGCTAATTCACACCAACCGGAGGCGATACTGAAATGTTCCGCCTGTGTATCACAAAAATTCTTATTTTGCAACAGTAAATTAAAAAGTTATTAATTGCAAACGATATATTTAGAATAAACTGGTAATATTTTGTTCAAAACCATCCAAAAAAAACAAAAGCCTGTAGAAATCAATTTAATGACTTTTAATGCTATTTAAGGCCTTAATTTTTGAAAAATCTATTTAATTACTTTTAATGCTTTTTAATGCCCTGCGGAAACCCATGTAAACAGTCGACCAAATCTTTCAGTCAGAATGATTTTAATGGGAATAACAAAAAAGTGTTCATGTAAATGTGCCTAGTGATCAGTAAGGGAAATGGAATGATGTGTATGCTTTTGAATACCTGAAGTTATGAATCATGTAATAACATATCTGACAGTCTTGGAATAGCTGTTCTTGTTTTTCTCGAAGGTACTCTATGAGGCAATGGATACACATGTCCCTTTTCTTCTCAATAGTCTGGAACTACCAAGACATGCATTTTAGTGAAAATACAGCGACTCTGTGAACTGCACTGCACCTTAAGTCAAGTCAAGTCAATTTTATTTATATATCGCTTTTAACAATTGACATTGTCGCAAAGCAGCTTTACACAATAAAAAGAAGTAAGTCTGTATGCAATGTGTATGAATCAAAATGATAAGATTGTCCCCGACAATCACCGAGGGCGACGGTGGCAAGGAAAAACTCCCTGGGATGGTAATAGGAAGAAACCTTGAGAGGAACCAGACTCAACAGGGAACCCATCCTCATCTGGGTGATAACGGATAGCAGGGATTGATCAACTTAATAATGTGTACTGGAAGTTCAGTGTAACAGGAGATGTGTTAAAATTAAAATTAAAAGGAGTCCAGTTTGTTCCTGGAGGCTCAGGTAGACTGTTGGAGATTCCAGTCCTGAGCTATCGAACAACTGAAGTCACAGGTCCCTAGAGCATCAATCGATGATAGGACAGTCTTAATGGAAACCATCCCCAGCCACCATACAAATCCAGGCAGACCACACGGGGCATAGTGTGCTGCCGTTGGAATGGCGTCTTTTGGGAAAGCTCTTCCCGGTGAGGCGTTGGTTGTCTGGTTACCAATGG
This sequence comes from Clarias macrocephalus, assembly GCA_011419295.1. Lineage (NCBI taxonomy): Eukaryota > Metazoa > Chordata > Actinopteri > Siluriformes > Clariidae > Clarias > Clarias macrocephalus. The sequence goes on from JAAGKR010001252.1 coordinate 79,858, forward strand.
CGGTGCTCTGGAAATTCTTTTGAGGGTGTCCTAGTTGCAGGACTTTGGACTTCTGGCACGAAGTCTTGTTGAGAGTTCTGGCAGAGTGGTTGACGCCAGCAGAGGCGGCTTAGCGCCCACAAGGGCCGAATCATGAGCGAGAAGCTTGCTTCCTTCAGACGACCATGACAAAGAACTTGTGTGTAGACGTGCTCAGACACTGGGTTTTGACCCTTTGTGTCAGTCCATCTGCCAGACTTTGCGGTAATGGTGGCGCGATGTTTGGTTGCAGCGGCTCATGGCTCCCCTTCTCAGTGCTCTTTTTTGTTTTGTTGCACTGAGTAGTGAGATGCACTCAATCTCATCGTACATGTATATGGTGCAAATTGTATATGTGCATAGTGACAATAGGCATTCTATTCTATTCTATTCTATTCTATTCTATTCTATCCCACGGGTGATTGGTCCAATCGGACGTGGTTGAGCACCTTAGCCCAAGCTCACATGGTTCCCCCTTTTGTGAATACATTAGGCCGTGTTTTTGTTAGTCAGGTGGGGCCCATGCGGTTGGAGTTTTAATACATTTTGTAAGGCAGAGTTTGTTAAGAGATGCGCGCCTCCGTGTGATAGATCTCTTTCGGAGAGTGATCTCCACAAATTTTATTTAGAGTGTTTGGGGGAAGAACACGCTCTCCTCGGGCTTCAGGGAAGTTGTGAGTATTGTGATCTCCTCCCTATCAAAGTGCTTCGCCCGCGGTTCGCTTTCTTTAAAGAGAAACTGCGAGCCGTGGCGCATTCCCGCGTGCCGATCTGTCTCCAGCCATATGTTATGTGCTTGATTCTTTCCTGCCATGTTTCAGGATGCCGAACACCTAACACCCCCCCCCTCCCCATCTAGCCTCAGTGTCAAAACTTTCATCTTACATGATCTTACATTGAGATGTCGTCCTAGCTCACCTCCATTTGTTAGGATTGAGACTCAACGCCGGGAGAGGCGTTCACTTTCCTGCTCAGAGGACAACGTACTTGGGTGTCACATGGAATTCGATCGCAATGCAGGCACAGCTGTCTGCTGCGCGTGAAAAATCCATTCTTATTACCCTAAAGGAAATCAGGCTAGGCCAGAAGGTGATTGTTCATTACTTTCAGAGTGTTTTTAGTTCTCATGGCAGCTGTGTCGACGGTGATACCTTTGGGCCTTCTGCACATGAGAGGGTTTCAGTTGTGGCTAAGAGCCAGATGATTTCACCTGGGTTACGCGCCAGGGGCTTCGTACCCTTTCTACGTGGTTCAGACCCCGGTTTTCACTCTGGGTCCCACTCTATCTTCGTCTTTTCGTCGCAGGATGCTAACGACAGACGCTTCCCTCATGGGCTGCGGTGTGGCCTTGGATGGCTGTCCAGCCCAAGGGATCTGGAGAGGTCATCTTCTCACGTGGCACATCAATTGCCTCGAAATGATGACTCTATTTCTGGCCCTGAAATACACCCTTCAGCAGTTGAGAGGCTACCATGTCCTAGTGCGGGTGGATAACACTACGGTAGTCTCGTACATAAATCGCCAGGGTGGACACCGCTTGAACAAGCTAGCGCACCAGGTTCTGCTTTGGGCAAGTTCCTGTCCCTCAGGACGATTTACATTCCGGGGCATATGAATGTGGGAGCAGACTTACTATTCAGACAAGCTGTGACACATGGGGAATGGAAACTCCACCCCGAAGTAGTCAGTCAAATCTGGGAAAGATTTTATGTAGGAAAGGTGGACCTCTTTGCCTTGCAAGAAACAGCACAATATCCCCTTTACTACTCTCTGACTCCTCCAGCTCCCCTGAGTCTGGATGCAATGGCCCATACGTGGCCCAGATTACGCCTTTATGCATTTCTTCCGATAGGTCTGCTCCTGGGAGTCCTGGTGAGGGTCCGTCAACAGGGTTTGCGCCTCTTATTGATAGCGCCCCATTGGCCATCCAGAATAGCTTAAATAGCTTAGAGGCCGTCCAGTAGAGCGCGGTCCCTTAGTGGGACTTAACTATTTTTCCTCGAATGTCTGATTGACACCCCTTTCGAACCATTAGAGTCAGCGCCTGTCAGGCTTCTGACTCCTAAGATGGTTTTTCTTATGGCCACTACTTCTTTGAAGAGAATTGGAGATCTGCAGGATTTGTCGGTCTCCCCAAGCTGCCTAGAGTTTGCCCCTGGTCTAGTCAAAGCTATGTTGCATCCTCACCCAAACTTCATCCTCTTCAGGTTTACATCCACCGCACTAGCCAGTGGCGTAAGTCAGACAGCTTTTTGTTTGCTATGGGGGCCGCAACTGGGGGGCAGCCGCCACTAGACAGACGCTGTCACATTGGGTAAGAGATGCTATTGCCCAAGCCTACGAGATGCGTGGTCACACTTTGCCTCTGGGACCCAGGGCTCATTCGACCAGGGGGATTGCCTCATCAATTGCTCTGGCAAGAGGTGTCCCCTTGCAAGTGTGTGATGCGCTGTGTGATGTGGCAGGCTGGTCATCTCTGCACACATTTGTTAGATTTTATAGTCTGGATGTCAATGTTACTCCGCGCTCGCGGGTCCTCAAGTCAGGATCCCAAAGTTAGGTCTGAGACCTCTTTGGCTATTGTCTACACAACACGCTACACAACCTGGGGGTCCAGACACTTGCAGTGCAGCGGCATTGGTATTTACGTTCCCATAGCATTTTCACGCAGCATCGAGTGTAACTTCTGAAAGGGAACGTCTGGGGTTACTTTACTGTAACCCTGTTCCCTGAAAAAGCGGGAACGAGATCCTGCACTCCAATGCCGCACTGCTGGCGTGCCTTTCAGACAAAATTGACCTGAGGATGTTTCCGGTTCACTCCTATTTATAACCTACAGGTACGCCTTATCAGATGACGTCACCTGACTGAGGTTATAAGCCAAAAATAATTGGCGTGTTTGATAAACACATGCTTCACAACTGTAGAACAAAGAGATGTTCCCATAGAGTTTTCACGCAGCATCTTCACGCAGCATTTCCCGCTTTTTCAGGGAACAGGGTTACAGCAAAGTAACCCGAGATGTTATGCAAAATAATCAAACATAACACACAGACATAAAATATATTCATTGAATAGTCCAGTCAAGTCAAATCAAGTAGGCTTTTATTGTCATTCCAACCATATACAGTTCAATACACAGTGAACAAAACAGTGTTCCTCGAGGACCAAGGGGCTACATTCATGCAACAGGGTCTTAATGTGTCTCATGAGCTGCTCGAAGTTCTTCATGACGATGGGTGCAACAGAGTGCAACAGGGTGGTGGTCATTGAGACAGGACACAAGATTTCTTCAGCACAGGGACAATTGTGGTAGACTTCAAAAATATATTCATAATTTTGCCCTACTGGCAGACATTAAAGATTGTTTAAAATAGTATCTCTGCCATATGCCTCTTTGTTCATTGAAAGGCATGTGGAGAAACACGGGACATCCTGTGTCCTGGGGTCAATGACATGGTCAAAGTGTGACTTGGGGGCTCCCCCCAACTCGGTGTTGCAAAAGTGTTCGCTTTGTTTACCGGATCGACGATTTATACCATGGTTTTGGTTTTAGTTTGAGGCATCTGGAAACTTCCTGTCCCCTGCCTGGTTAGGTTTCCTGCGGCTTAGTTTTACAAGCTCTCCTTTATGTTCACAAATAAGAAAAGATTATCGGGATGGTGCCATGCTGGGTAGAGGTTCTGGAATGTGATTGATTGTTTGCTCTCTTTGGGGGCCTCTTTATCCCTGCAACATACACTCACTTAAAGGATTATTAGAAACACCTGTTCAATTTCTCATTAATGCAATTATCTAATCAACCAATTAGAGGTGTGGTCCTGGTCAAGACAATCTCCTGAACTCCAAACTGAATGTCAGAATGAGAAAGAAAGGTGATTTAAGCAATTTTGAGCGTGGCATGGTTATTGGTGCCAGACGGGCCGGTCTGAGTATTTCACAATCTGCTCAGTTACTGGGATTTTCACGCACAACCATTTCTAGGCTTTACAAAGAATGGTGTGAAAAGGGAAAAACATCCAGTATGCGGCAGTCCTGTGGGTGAAAATGCCTTGTTGATGCTAGAGGTCAGAGGAGAATGGGCCAACTGATTCAAGCTGATTGTCATGATCCACGCCTGTCAGTCTGTTTTTTCCCACGCTGTCACTCTCCATGTGCCCATGTTTTCCTTTTGCCGTCATGTGTCCTTTCCCACGCCCCCGTTTCCGCCTCGTCTGCTCACCTGTCTCTCATCCTCCATTGATTACTCCAGTCATTTAAGCATGCTCTGCGCGCTTCTTAAATCGCTGGATTATTGAATGTCTTCTGCTTCGATTTTCTCGCGTTTTGTTTTTGCTGTCTTCACGTTGCCAAGTAGTTTAGTTTTCTTGTTTCATGTCTCTCGCCCTCCGTTTTGGATTTGTCGACTCGCTGTTTGATTTCCCGGCTTTGATCTCGCGTTTCCTCGTTCTGACTACGGCTTTTGTTTAACGTGTTTTGGATTGTCGTCTCGCTGTTTGATTTCCCGGTTACCGATTTAACGCTTCCTCTTTTGACTACGGATCTCGCTTTACGGTTTGGCTTAGACGCTACGTTGACTGATCTCCCGGTATTTGACCTATGCTTTCGCATTCTGACCGCGCTCCTGTTTAACGTTGCTGTCGCTCATCTGCGCTTGGATTCACCTCGTTCCGCTCCGTCTCGCGACAGAATAATCCAGCCACCGAAATGAATCCAGCAGATGTTGACCGCATGAAATCGGCGCTGGAGAGTCAAGGTGCACTTCTCGGAGCTCAGCAGCAGGAGCTGCTCAACACAAAGCTAACCCTCGCTGATGTCACGACCCAGCTCCAATGGCTCCAACTCTCTCCAGTGCAAAGTAGGGGCTTCTGCATGCAATGAGAACCACAGCTCCCCGCCCCTCCCACCTATGAAAGAGATCCAGGCACCTGTCGATCCTTCCTCTCTCAGTGCACACTGATATTTGAGCTCCAGCCATCCACGTTTTCCACTGAACGCTCAAAGGTCGCTTACGTGATAACTCTCCTCTCAGGATGAGCTCGGGAATGGAGCACTGCACTCTGGGATGCTCACGACCCCTGCTAAGGAGATGAGGAGGGTGTTCGATCGCTCATGTCACGGCAGGGAGGCAGGTCACAAGTTGTCAGCCTAAGAGTCTCGGGCAATCATTTAGAGAGGACTTCCCTGTTTATGTTGGAGGGATCACATGCCACTGTTGTCCTAGGCCTGACCTGGCTAACCCGTCACAACCCACAAATTGATTGGATCCGGAACACAATCATTGCTTGGAACCCATCATGTGCTACTACCTGCTTGCGAGCTGCAGCCACGTCTTGTCTCAGTCCTGCGTCTGTGGAGGAACCACCAGATCTCACCAATGTCCCTTCAGATTACCATGATCTCAAGGAGGTCTTTAGTAAATCTGTCTCCCTGCCCCCCCACCGACCATATGACTGCGCTATCGACCTGCTCCCAGGCACCACGCCTCCCAAGGGCCGTTTATACTCTCTGTCGCCCCGGGAACGGGAGGCAATGAATCACTACATCTCGGAATCCCTTTCAGTGGGGATCATTCGCCCTTCCTCCTCCCCGGCGGGGGCTGGATTCTTTTTTGTGGGTAAAAAAGATGGTTCCCTTAGTCCATGCATCGATTATAGAGGCCTTAATGAGATCACGGTGAAGAACCGATATCCCCTTCCGTTAATGGCGACCGCCTTTGAACTCCTCCAGGGAGCTAAGATTTACACTAAACTAGACCTACGCAATGCATACCACCTCATCCGAATCCGGGAGGGTGAAGAATGGAACCCCAACAGGACACTTTGAGTACCTGGTGGTGCCTTTTGGCCTGACCAACACCCCGGCCGTCTTTCAGGCCCTCATCAACGACGTAGTCTGGGATTTCCTGAATTCATCTGTGTTCGTCTATCTGGATGACATACTGATCTCTCGAGACCTAGGGGAGCACCAGCTTCATGTTTGACAGGTGCTGCAAAGGCTCTTAGAAAACAGTACTCAGTTTTTCGCAGTCCACATCTCTAAGGATCCTCTAAGGACTCTAAGGTCTCGATCCTCTAAGGTCTCGATCCTCTTCTCTTCTGATTGGAAAGGCAAAACATCACCTGTATTTTCTAGAAGACTTAACAAGTCCCAGTTCTGCTCCAGGTTACTGCATCTCAGTGTGGTATGGCATCCCCACTGCTTCAGATCACAAAACCCAGAGGATTGTGAAACCACGCAAAAGATTGCTGTATTTAGTTACCCACCATGGGGAACATTTACAAGAAATGCTGCCCACAATGAGCAAGAGGCATTATCAAAGATACCGTTCACCCCTACCATGGTCTATTCACCTTTCTTTTGTTAATTAAAAAAAGAAGAAGTTTTACAGTTTTATATTCTTATTTATTGTACATATCCCACTTATGAACTTCTGGTTAGATGCTAACTGAATTTCATTGGCTTTGTATATGTACAGTAGATTGCACAATGACAAAGTAATCCAATCTAAAAATATTTTCAATCCAAAAATATTTTCAAACGAAGACATAAATTGAACTTCATACACTACAAAAACATAGTATATACAAAAATTAGATGGTAGAAAAGGTGATGAAATTAAGGTTAAATGTTTCCACTGTCATCCAAGCCTCTTTAGGTGTATTGATAATCCAAAACCAAAATAAATGTTTCACAAATACATTATTGCTGTTAATAGAGAGTATGCTAGAAATGCAACTGATTAGGTTAAAAACAAAAATATGTTCTCTCATGTCTTTGTGGAGCATATTTCAATGCATCATCCTCTTGGACTACAGAGGATTTTTTAAAAAAGGGTGGTCTCTGACAAAAACCTTACAAAATACAAATAATATCTATGGGCACGTAGAGCTCTCAATGAAACTTGGTCAGCTAATAATTTCTGCTCAGATCGACTTTCATTAGGTGTTTTTTGACTTTTATCTGACATATGTTTGACAAGTAATTTCTTAAAATTAAATTCCGTTGTGCAGACGGAAAGCACAAACAAGCAAAGCTGCATCTACAAAATTTCCTGATTGTACTCAGTATATCCTCTAACTTCTCAGTAATGCAATTCAGTATACCAGGACATTCAAACTTTAATTTCTCATGATAAGGTAACACAGAAAGTTTTTTTTTCTACTCAGCCAGATTCACTACCACCTTACAGTATATATGCCTTTATTTTAATTGTACTGTAACATGAAAAGCCATATTATATGTAAAGATATAGCTAGAACACTGTATTACATATCATATTATATGCACAAAGAATGCAATGATTATACTACAGATGGTTGCCATGAGGAAACATATTGTGTACCATGGTTATGGTACTTAATAACTTAATAATACAGATTTTTTTTCTCAATGAAAAAAAAAGTGTAGAAGAGGCCGCAGATGCTGGAAAAAAGCATTGATGCATACACTATGTATTACACTATGATACAGTATATAATTTTTATATATGCAAAAGGTTAGATACCCCTTGGTAAATAACAGATTTTGGTGATTTTTTAAGAGAAAAAAATGCTGACAGTTTTGGAATGGCCATCAGAGTCCCCTGATTTAAACATCATTGAAAATTTGTGGTTAGATCTCAAAAGAGCTATGAATGCAAGACGACAAATGAATATTACAGAACTAGAAGCCATTTGCAAGGAAGAATGAGAGAAAATTCCAAGTAGAAGAATTGAAAGACTTTTAGCTGGCTATAAAATGAGTTTGCAAGCTGTGATATCTGCCAGATATAGTGTGACCAAACCTTTGCACAGTGCCATAATAATGTTTTTATTTTTTCATTTTTGTTCGATTTATGGCATAAGAAATAACTATGCATAAATGTTTGCTAAAAATATGTTAACATCTTTTCAATTAAAAAAATCACCACAATCTGTTATTTATCAAGGAGTGTCTAAACTTTTGCATAAGCCTGTATGTGTTTGTGCAGGTTTGTGTGGGGTGTGTGTCTGTGTGTTAACATTTGTGATGTGTCTGTGTGTATGTGTGTGATGTACAGGTATGTGTTCTGTGTGCGTGCGTGTGAGAGAGAGATGCAAGTGTTTGAGTGTTAACATTTGTGATGTGTTTGTGTCAGTGTGTGTGTATGAGTCTGTATGTGCGTGCGTGCGTGTGTCTATGTGAGTGTGAGAGTGTTAGAATTTAATGTATGGGTGTGTTTGTGTGTGTGTGTGTCTGTGTGACAGTGTTAACATTTGTAATGTGTGCATATGAGTGTGCATGTGTGTGCATGTGCATGTGAAATAACAGTCTTTTTAAAAGTCACATGACATACGGATGACAAAGACAATCTGGTGACTATAGGCAACTTAACTATGAGGGCTATAATGGGTGAAGCACTTTATGTGTTGTCTCTATTCTGTGTGTATGTACTGTATGTGTGTATGTATAAGTGTGTGTGTCATTTGGTATGATTCCACACAATTTTTACATATGTATTTTCATAATGAAAGTTGAAAGAAACAGGACTAATGCTTAAGGTCATTCTAAGGTTAACACGAATTGTAGTATGATCTTATCTCAGTTATCTTTTTATTTAACAATGACTGTCCCACAAAACAGATGAACAAGATAGTGTAGCTATCTTGTGACACTTTCTGTATTTTAACAGTGTACAGTGATGGCCAAAAAGTATCAAGACAACATACTGTATTAGTTCTATCTGTGATTTCAGTAATTATTTCTAGCAAATTAGTTTGAAGAGTTGTGTACATTTAAGCCATGGCCTACGTGACCTCCAACGGTGAAGAAGGCAGTAGCAGTCAAGAGACTGTCATCTGTATATGATCTTTAGGAAGTAATCAAGTAGGCATAGGTTGAGCAACTGACACCAGAGTACTGCAGACATCTTTTAAACTAAATGCCCAGGTGGCCCCATCACAGACCAAGAAAAAATTCAAAAGGGAAATATCAACTGGAAAAGTGATGGTCAGAGGCCAGTATTGGAACATTATCAGGAAAAAGGTTTAACAATCAACAGGGCTCATTACAGAGAGACAATACTTCAATACTTTTGGCCACCGTAATATTTTTGTGTTTATGTTGAAAGCGTTAATTGAAAGGTGTAGAACAAGGGTCCTGTATACAAACATAGCCTTGAAGCAAAACTAACTTCTTGTAATTTTTATATACATAGACTCTGTGGAAACTGTGGAAAGGAAATGCCCCAAGATTCTGTGTATGCACTGATGGCACGTCTCAGACCGTTAAGAATCTAAAGACTTTAATAATCAAATATTGATTTCTTTAAAACCTGCATAACTGATTAATCATCTCACTGATTTGGGCCTTTTGTGATATTACTGAGAGTTTGTGTAGGTCTCCTGTAGCCATTCTGCCCCTTTATTAATTTTATCTGGCTTTATTTATCTGCTTGTAGCCTGAGACTGAAGAAACATTATCTCGCTCCTATTTTTTTTGACAGACTCCAGTCAATCTAAACGTATTTCCACTGGAATGAATGTAATGCAATGCTATCGAATTATTAATGATGACTACAAGCTGTGTGATGTTGATTCCTGATGTTCTTATCACTATACACTATGTCACTGTGGACAGACTGGGCTTTTCTTTCCTTAAAAGTGGAAACATATGAACTACAGCAGAATATTTTTGTACTTGCCTGAGTAAAACTCATACTGTATGGGTCCTCGATAATAAACAGCTCTAAATGCAGTTACTTTACTGGTACATTCATATGCTGAAATAAATTGTCAATTATGTATAATATTAGCTAAAATGTATAATAATGTATAATACATAATAGTATATGATATAATTCTGAAGAAAAACATTAACTTACATTAATTTACATTTTTGAATGCATATCTAGTTGCATGTAGACTGACAATTTCCTTTAGATCAGGTGAGATCCACAGCAACAAGTCGGATCCACAGATGCCCCATTCGACAACCCACAGCAACCAACGGATGCCGTTAATGTCTTGATTACAGACACCACAGCACACCACCAGAGGTCATGTGGAGTCACGCCCTGAGGAGCCTAAGCTGGCCAGAGAGGAGAAGGGAAATCCATGTTTACTCAAAATAATACCGCATGCAGTGAAGCAGGAATGTTTTAATCATATCCAAGGACTCAAATTGGGAAATTGTGTCTGGGAGCATGAAAAATATTTTTCACACATGGATTGACCAACACAACCAACTGAAAGTCTTTGTGATGTGCTGGAAAAGACATTCCATGCTGGTTTGACGTTTGACCAAAAATAAAATAAAATAAAAAAACTCTGCATGGAAACAAATGTAATATTGCATATTAACTGTAATTGTCAAAGAGATGTTTCTTTAAGATGTTTTTTTTTTCTGTATTGATGTTCTTATAATGTTATGATTGTTATAAATCTATGATTGCTAAAGTATATGCAGATGTTAAAATTGGATTTAAATATGTCTTCATATGTAAATATAGACCTAAACGTAGTGCAAGCTTTTATTTTGGTGGATCGGTCACCTGACAAGGTGAGGAGTATCTTTATATCACAATGGCATTATGGGTCAGAGTCAACTTGGATGCAGAGAGAGACGTGCTTAAATTAACTATCCTGCACTTGGTTCAAGAGGCGCACACGGTAATTGTGCTTTAATTATATTTATGTTTAACGCCATTGATGTGTAATTACTTGATTATTTTGCATTTCCTTTATGATGGAGTGCTTGAGCCTGTTCTATCAATGGACAAAAAAACTTGTTTGAAAGACTTTAAAAATGATTGAAATATATGTACATATTAAAATATTTGTCCTTTTATTTTATTTTAGTTTTCACGGTGTCTGCTGAAAAAAAGACAAAGAGAGAAATAAACGTTCAAAAGACATCTGTATGATGCGTGGCCAACTTTTTTGAACCAGTGTAGCTACAGTGAAAACGTAACGCCAACATAATGGCCGAGAGTTAAGGGTTGAACGTTCGGGGTGAACGTTGAGGAGGAGGCTTGCCGATTCACGGAAGGAAAAGGGACAGTCGGCTTCTAATAGCGCCTGTTTGTGAGAGTACCACAATCCACCTGAAGAGGGCAGTGTTCAGGCCTGTTTGTGAGAATACCACAATCCACCTGAAGAGGGCAGCGTTCAGGCCTGTTTGTGAGAATACCGCAATCCACCTGAAGAGGGCAACGCTCAGCAGCTTCACCATATTCTTTCTGCCGCCTTCAGTGTACAGAGTTTATTGATTACATTATGGACATCCGACGGTAGATTGGTTCTTCAACGGGTATCAGGTTTGATTGTGTTACCTGCACAACCTTATGAACATTAAAAGAGAAATACTTTATAAAAATATTAATTTGTTAATGAGAGAAGTGACACGTTTGACTAAGTTGTTATTAATTGTTTTCCTGCTTGTTAAATTTATTGTTGTGAATTTATTGGTGTTAGTGTTTGAAAATTCAGTTGAAAGACTTTTGAGAACATAGTTGTTAAATATTAATACCAGACTGCACTGATAATTGCATAAGGTTGTAAAAGTATAGTGCCATTTCTAATATATATAAAATGTCAGTTCATGGAGAAAAATCACAAGGCGATGGACTTGGTAAGCAACTTGAATCTCTTCAAGCAGAATTGACTAGGTTGTGTGAACAGTTAAAATCTCCAGTTGATGAAGGTGAGAAGGAAAGATTGGAATCACTCATTGGCCATATCCATGCTAAAATAGAGACATACCAAATCGCAACAATGGAGACTAGTTCGGCCAGTTCAAGGAAAGACGAACCTAGAAAGTCTACACGGGAGAGAAAGTTAACCCCAAAAATGCTGGAGTTGAAGCACCAAGAGACGTCTCAAAGAGAAAACAAATTTATCAAGCTATATGAAAGCTGGAAAGAGCAAGTTAGAGCTACACGAATCAGACTTAAAGATGAGTGCTCTGACCATGACTTAAGTGACATGATGGATGCTATTGAAGGGCTGGAGACACAAGTGAAAGATGTGTATGAAATTATACAATCTCAGTCGGCTCCTTATACGGAGATTAGGAGAAAGTTGGATTCCTGCACAGCAGTAACAACAAATCTGATGGGCCTAATGAAAGTACGCCTGAGTGAAGTGGGGCAAGAGGAGTTTGATGCTAAGGCAGAAAATGCAAGACTTCACACTTCGACAAAGAGTATGCCCAGTCAATATTTGGCTCTACAATCTCCAAATCTACCATTCGTAGTGATCATTCAAGCTGTTCCCCAGTCCTGCAAAGTATCACAGCGAAAAGAGCAGAATATGCAGCACAGTTAGCAGCAAAAGAGACAGAAATCAAAATGGAAGAAACAATTTCTGCACAAAGGCAAGAGCTTAAAAGACTCAAAAATCAAAGAGATCTTGAAGTAATAGCTGCAAAGCTTAAGGCATACTCTGAGACTGACTCAAGGGAGACATGTGATGAAAGCAGAACTGTGTACAGTGGCCAATTATGCTCCAACACCAAATAAAGAAATTAAGGTGGAGCAAAGATTTAAGAACAATAATGAACAAAGAAACTAGTTCAAGCTCTACATGACACAGTGGTTTTAACCAGACTGCCTACACCTGAACCATCAGTCTTCACAGGGGACCCGCTTAAGTTTTTAGAGTGGAGCACTAGTTTCAAGGCTTTGATAGAACAGCGATGCATACATTCAGCTGACAGGTTGTTCTACCTGCAAAGGTACGTCAGTGGTGAAGCAAGGTCCGTTCTGGAAGGAAGCTTCTACCGAAAGGATGGTGAAGCTTATGAACAAGCATGGGAGGTGCTGAATGCTCGGTATGGCCACTTCTTTGCAATCCAGCGCGCATTTAGAGAAAGGCTGAATAACTGGCCAAAAATTGGCTCAAGGGAGTCAGTGAAATTAAGACAGTTTAGTGATTTTCTGACAGCCTGCAGAAATGCCATGCCACATGTTAAAGGACTTCAAGTATTAAACGATTGTGAAGAGAATCAGAAGATGCTGCAAAACTTCCAGACTGGGTGACCTCTCGCTGGAATCAGCATGTCACAAAGCAGCTGTGACAAACAGGAGAATACAGTAGAGTATTCTGGTGAACTGGTATATTTAGATGCTGTCCTCCCAACACTCATTGTTCACTCAGGTTTGTTGATAGTGAGGTGATTGGTTGCTTTGCACTTTGCACTTTGCACTAATATATGTTCACCTTATACATGTTGACTGTGACCATACCTAACTGCCATCTCTCCTTATTTTCTGTTCTCTCCTTTTCTGCTATCTCCTCTCTCTCTCTCTCTCTCCCTCTGTCCTTCTCTCCTTTCCCTCTCCCTGTCTCTCTGTCGAGTTATACATGTTCGCTCCTGAGTTGCCAGTGATCCAGACCCCTCTGCCCTCTGGACCCGTCTAACCTGTCCTGGAGTCCTGCTTCTGGTTGGAGATCTCGTCGCATGGATGCCCCGTGTGGTCTGCCTGGATTCGTATGGTGGCTGGGGATGGTTTCCATTAAGACTGTCCTATCATCGATTGATGCTCTGGGGACCTGTGACTTCAGTTGTTCGATACCTCAGGACTGGAATCTCCTACAGTCTACCTGAGCCTCCAGGAACAAACTGGACTCCTTTTTAACACATCTCCTGTTACACTGAACTTCCAGTACACATTATTAAGTTGATCAATCCCTGCTATCCGTTATCACCCAGATGAGGATGGGTTCCCTGTTGAGTCTGGTTCCTCTCAAGGTTTCTTCCTTTTACCATCCCAGGGAGTTTTTCCTTGTCACCGTCGCCCTCGGCTTGCTCATCAGGGACAATCTTATCATTTTGATTCATACACATTGCATACAGACTTACTTCTTTTAATTGTGTAAAGCTGCTTTGCGACAATGTCAATTGTTAAAAGCGCTATATAAATAAAATTGTCTTGACTTGACTTGACCCCGCTGCACTTGCAGATTACACTGATAAGTGGTATATCTTACACTGACTGAATCAAGATGATACCCCCTGACTAGCTAAAATATTGTCTTTATAGTTTTATATTTTGTTTATCTTAATGTTCTTTCCTTTGTTTTGTAAATATGACCCAATATATGTTCAGTGATACTTCAAATAATATGCCTAAAAAGCATTTATTTCTGTATTGCATTGTATTTTTATTCTAGTAAGTTGTGTTAAAAATAAATCTCCACATTAAGGAGCCAGCTTATTATGATGTGGGATGTGGTGAGCTGCTGTGGGCCAGGAAGTCCAGGGCCACTTTTTGGTCCCAGTTCGCCCGTGAAGCTTCGTCAAAAGTGTGAACTTCAGTCAGTTCTGCTCATTTTAGCAGATCAGATAGAGAGGGATAATTTACCACACTATAAACCTGATTAAGTTGCCAATACTCAAAATATAGGGCTCCGCCCTATCGTTCTTGATTGACAGAATGACTCATTCTAATGAAAAGTCGCATTGAGAAATAAATAGGCCATCGGGAAAAACAGGATTTTGAAATAAATACTGACTTTGAAAAAATGACATTTTGGAATAAAAACAGCTGGAATTAAATAAAATGCCTCTGCAATAATCTCTGTTATTGGGAAAAATAATGACCATGAAATATTATTTCATAATAATAAGTACATTTATATAGCAGAGAGCAATATTTTTCACAATAATAAGCTTTTTTTCAAAATGTGTTCCATTATTTCACAATATCATTCTCATATTACATATCTGTGTCTTATCTATTCATAGAGTTATTTATTTAATCATGTCCTATTTATTTATTTAATTTTGAACACTTTTGAGTTCCATATTTGTTTGCACATTTTCACATGCACATGTTTCCATTGTCTATTGTTGTCTTGTTTTTTTTGTATAGTAAAAGGTTACCTAATTAAGTTAACTTAAAAATATAAAATGTAAATCTGTCAGATCGGAGTTAGTCAGCTAATTAGATCTCTTAGTTAGCTAGCTGGTTCCGGGAAAAATGTGTTATTAATTTATGTTGCATATATGTGCCATCTTGGTCCTGGAGGAACGTTGTTTCGTTTCACTATGTACTGAAGTGTATATGGTTGGAATGACAATAAAAGCCTACTTGGCTTGACTTGACTTGTGACGTGGCTAAAGCTAAACTAAGGCCATGTCCACATATAGCTGGGTATTTTTAAAAATTGAGATTTTTCTTCTCCTTTTAAAAAAAAAATTCCGTCCACATGACCTACGTTTTAAAAATATCTTTGTCCACATGAAAACGCAAAAAAACAGTTAAGCGCTGCTAGGAGCCTCCCTAATCAACAGGGGGCCAATCAGAAACCCAGGAAAAATGTCACCACCTGTTGCGCTGTGTAGAAGTCAAACAGGTGTTCTATCAATTCATCCAACTCATCATTATTTCCTACCCAGGCTCTATGCGCATTAAAATATGTCACGCTTAAATTCATTCAAGTGCGAATGTACTGAGGTATTTCATATTTTTGTACTTTTAATTGATATTTTATTTGATTTACATGCGTATATTTAACAGTTGACCTGTGAATTGAAGGATAGGAGTGATTCTTTTTTTTTTTTTTTATCGTTTGTACCCATGTTAAAACTATAGGAGTTACATTCTGATGAAGTACCGTCATATGTCAGAATCTGCTGCCCATGTTAAAACTGAGTATTGCATTTTTTTTGCAGTCTTATGTCCATTTGGATAATGTTGGACAAACCGGTATAAATATCTGTTTTTTCTACCGGTAGGAATTTCTGACAAGTAGGAAAAACTGAAACACCTGGCCTCGTCCCAAACCGCTGTCACTGTCTGCAGGGTCTGTGTAGTCAGAGTTTTGTACAGTATGTGAGCAGCAGTGAGCTTAGTTGTACATTCAGACACCTCTGTTCATTAACGCAATGTGTGAGTAACTGCACGTGTATGTACACGCATGTAAAAAGTCCAGCACGCAGCGTTAACACAGTCACTAGTTTACTGTACATACGTCCACTTTTGCACAAATCAAGGAGACGAGCACACGGACAATTACATCATCGGCACAAGGTGACGTTACAACAAGCTGAAATCTCCGTTTCACCTCCACACAACACCACTGAAAACGGAGTTTTGGAAAATCTGAAGTTTTCCAAAAGCTCCGTTTTCTACGACCAAAACTCCGTTTGCGTACTGACTACGGAAATCACTACACTGAGTTAGGGAGGAAAATCACAACGCAGCTTCATTATACGGTACATGTCATACTGGTTCCAAGTTAACAAAGGCTGGTCTGAATTAGTAAACTTCAGTACATTTGTAAATGTTCATACATGAACTTAACAAATAAAAGTCTTGGTACCGTGCACAGCTCGTCACAAAGAAATCCGGAGTTAAGCAAAATCCCGCTGATGCAAACTGTCCGTTATACGCTCCTCTCGTTACTGCCTCTTTTCTCGTTACTGCCTCTTTTCTCGTTACTGCCTTCTTTTCTTGCTTATTTGTTTGCTCGTTCATTCCTTCATTATTTTATTCATATATGAAACATATATGAACTACCTAAATATAAATTCAGTGCTTTAGCTTTCATTAGGTGGTTCTGGACTCTTACCAGACAATGCTAAATTTCATAAACAAACTTTTAAAATTGAATTCAACTTGCAGAGAAAAAAATGCAAAGGGGCAGAGCAGAAAAAACAAAATATATTGATAGCATCCAGCTTCTCAAATGCATCACAAACTACAACACTCAGGCTTTTCACTCATATCCTGGGCATATTGTGTTATGAGCAATAACTCACCTGTCAGACGCCTTCTCCAGTACAGTATTCAGTACTATTTTCTTGTTAATCGTGTGCGTAAATCATTTTAGATGATTTATGTCTTTCAGTTCTCCTTTTTGGGCGGACGCAGCTCTAAGAAAACAAATTAAGAGTGTGTTGATAACCACACAGTTTGTTTCACCGCTCTCGTGCACCCTCACTGAAGCGCCACTGTGGTCACAGTGTTGGGGTCACATAGGAAGTTTTTTTTTTTCTTTTCTTTTTTCTTCTCAATGCTGAACCAATCAGTCAGGTTAGCTAACCTTATCTCTATACAAGCTAACTCACTCTCTGACATGCACATCTTCAGCATCATGTACAGTGAGCTCCTTCTGTGAATCTAAATGATTAACCTAGTTTCTTAATTTTAATATGTAAAGTCATGCTATACTGTACTGTACTAATGTAACTACTAATTATTACATTATACTGTTTCCTGTGTTCTACATAGTCCATGCTATTTTTTCTTTGAATAAATATACAAAAAAAGAACTTGTAGTTCAGTCTTTTATTTTTTGACTGTCTCTGATAAAATTCATGAATCTAGAAGCCAGCTAGTCTGTGTATGCATTAATGAATGTATATTATTATAGATTTTAACATAATGATAGATTTGTCTTTAAAAGACAGGGTGTATACTTAAGCTTATATTAAGGTATTATACTATTATACTTGTATTACATTTCCACACACACACACACACACACACACACACACACACACACACACACACACACACAATTGTAAAATTGTGACTTAACTTGAGTTTAACAAAGATGCATAAATTTAACGTAATAATAATAATAATAATAATAATAATAATAATAATAAATTCTCATTGCTGTATAATCAATAAATATATATACTAAACAAATCCTTATTGCCAGAAGCCACATTTCCTTTTTAAGACCTGTGTTTTATTACATTTTGCCATTTGAGACAAGTGAGAACATATTAGTAAGATGATACAGTAACCATTTTACAATTAATAAAAAGGAACATGAACTACAGATTAAGCAGATGAACAGTTAGCAGGATTACCAGGTTATAGCATTTTCACACATACTCATCAAAATACATGCTGGAACAAAAAAGTGCTTCACCTGTAATGATAAAGTATTCTGTATACAGTTTACTCTAAAGTGTTGCAAAAATGTATTCAACGAAGATTAACACTTTATCTGGCCCCAATAGTATTTTTTTTAACTCTCAGAAAGTGTTTAACTGTCAGTTTCTCCTGCTAATTTCCAGTTCTTCATGTCATAATACTTGTGCAATGTCACACAGCTACACAGGGTTACCATTTGAGGTAAAGTTTTTTTCTCTTATTATAAGATTTTTTTTTTTTTTGTACCTCTGGATATTCAATAGGCACCTAAATCTACAGCTGGATTTCTGTATGAATGCTTTGTTACAATATACACACCAAGCAGCCACAACATTAAATCCATTATCATTAAAACCACTTTTCTGACCCTCAGAGCATATGGAAGTATAATAGTGCCAAAATTCAAAATAGCAGGATGAATTACATGAACTGAAAAAAACTGTTAGATTTTTTTGCATTGCAATTTGATCTGAATTGAAAAAAATGTTTGAAATTTTTGCCACTACAATTTATTGTGGTTGTATATTTCAAATAAAAATGTAATTCAAGCATTTAAAATTCAAAGCAAAAATATTCAAGTTAGGGCAGGAAACCCATCGCTCTCGTGTGTGAATGAAAGAGCGCTGACTTTACTTTGAATATAGCGTTTATGGCAGAGGGGTATTTTTAAACGTTCATTGTGCAACAGGCAACCCAGCCTGTTAGCCTTTCTATCATAGCCAGCAATTGCATTTTTCAGCGATTTGTGCTACATTAGCTTTTCTATGGGATAAGACCAGACAGGTGAGAATTTGGTCTCTGTAGGAATAAATGAGCCTTAGGTACCCATTATCTGGTGTTAATGATATGACTAATTTAAGTATGTAAGTATTGTACAACAAAATTTTATTTTTTTTCACATACAGACCAAATAATTACCCTCAAACAGTATATTTTCCAGAATCAAAATACAGTGGAACCTTGGATTATGAGCATAATTTATTCCGGAAGTGGGCTCATATTCCAGAACACTCGTACACCAAATCATATTTTCCCATAAGAAATAATGAAAACTTAAATTGTTCGTTCCACAGCCCCAAAAAATAAATACATAAAAAAATCAATACAATATAATAAAAAATAAAGCAAATTAACCTGCATTTTACCTTAAAAAAGTTAAAATAAATCACAACAGATAAGTGTTTCCGTTTATGCGTGCAGGCGCTGTGTGTCTGTGTGTGTGTGTATGTGTTCAAAAAATGCTCAAAGTCAAAATGCTCAATGACTTTTGTCTTGTCGCTCTCACCCATGTCATCAGTGCTTTGAAAGAGTGGTCCTCACCCACTTTTAGGCCTGTATGCCTCATATTCTGGACCCATACCATTTTTCCTATCACCCAAATAAGTCAACAGAGGACCATGGTGCTCCATCCTGTCCTGACTAACTTGTGCCAGGATACAGGCAGCCCTTCCAAGCTACTTTTGAGGCTGAAACACCTTGCCATCAGTATAACACTCTGTAACTGGATACTGGACTTAAAAACAGACCGCTGTCTGTATGGTTAAACAGCCTCACCTTCTCTGGTCTCATCCTCAGCATATTTTCCCCTCTTCTATTAGCCCTTTTCCCTCATAACTGTGCACCTTCCTATGCCTCCACAGCATTATCAAGTTCACAGAGAACACTATGGTAGTAGAGGTAATGATAAGATGACTTACATGTAGGAGATCCAGCACCTAATAGCATGGTGTAACCAGTACCTCAACACCAAGAAGACGAAGAGGTCATTGTGTATTTCATATGAGCTAGCAATCAAACTCACAACCATGGAGCTGTTGTTGAGGGCATACTCAGTTTTTTGCAGTCCACATCTCTACTGACCTTACATGGTCTCGAACCTCTTCTCTTCTGATTAGAAAGGCACAACAGCACCTGTATTTTCTAAGAAGACTTAGCATGTCCGAGCTCTGCTCCAGGATACTGGAGTACTTTTACAGCTGTACCGTTGAGAGCATTCTTATAAACTGCATCTCAGTGTGGTATGGCAACCACACTGTTTCAGACCACAAAGCCCAGAGTGTTGTGAAACCATGCAAAAGATTGCTGGTAATTAATTACCAACCATGGAGAACATTTACAAGAAATGCTGCCCGCAATGAGATTTGGCAATGGCAGATTTCTCCCAGTTATATGTTTATAAGCAACATGCAAAATGCTCAATGACTTTTGGCTTGTCGCACTCACCAATGTCATCAGTGCTTTGGGTCCTCCCCCACCTTTAAGCCTGTATGCCACATATTGTGGACCCATACCATTTTGTCAATCACCCAAAAAGGACCATGGTGCTCCATCCTATCCTGCCTCACTTATGCCAGGATACAGGCAGCCCTTCCAAGCTAATTTTGAGGCTGAAACAGCTTGTCATCAGCATAACACTCTGTAACTGGATACTGGACTTAAAAACAGACCACAGTCTGTACGACTAAACAGCTTCACCTTCTCTGGTGTTATCAAAGATACTGTTCACCCCAATCATGGTCTATTCACCCTTTTCGGAGTGCCCACACAAACAGATTGAAAAATAGCAAAGACAAAAAAATAGCAAAATAACTTGAATTTTATACACCCCAATATAACTACAAAAAAAAAAAAAGTATATACAAAAATTGTATGGTAGAAAAGGTGATTAAATTAAGCTTAAATGTTGCCACTGTTATCCAAATGTCTTTATGTGTGCAGATAACCTAAAACCAAAATAAATGTTTTACAAATACATTATTGCTATTAATAGATAGTGATATGCTAGTGATGCAACTGATTAAGTTAAAAACATCTAACTGTTTCTCTCATCTCTTTGTGGACCATATTTCAATGCTTGGAGTACAGAGGGGTGGTTTTTGACAAAAAAAACTTACAAAATACAAATATAGGCATAATGTGGGAATGTAGAGCTCCCAACGAACCTTTGTCATCTGTGTTTATTGATTATGTGAAGTGCATACAGCTAATATTTTCTGCTCAGATTCACTTTCATTAGGTGGTTTTTGAATCTTATCTGACATATGTTTAAGAAGCAAATTATTAAAATTGAAATCCGTTGTGCAGAAGGAAAGCACAAACAAGCAAAATCTACATCTAAAAAATTTCCTGATAGCACTCAGTATATCCTCTAACTTCTCAGTAGTGCTATACATTGTACTATTACATTCAAGCTGTTACGCATCACTTGGGGTTATTTAGTCATGAGTAATAACTCACCTTTCAAATACCTTCTTTACCTTCAAAAGATGTATGTCAGACTGAAGAGTTGCAGATCTAAAAAAACACGAGTTGCTAGCCACATATCTGTAGAATCATCAAAAAGCCACTGTGGCAAAGGTAACACAGGAAGTTTTTTTTTTATTTTTTAGCAGAACTACTCAGTCAGATGCCTTTATTTTATGCCTTTATTTTAATTGTATTAACATGAAAATCCATATGATATGTAAAGATATAGCTATGACACTGTATTATATATTATATACATAAAGAATGAAATGATTATATTGTAGATGGTTGCCATGAGGGAACATATTGTATACCATGGTTATGGTACTGCGGTTGAGAAGGTTATTTACATGTGTGCAACTTGTTATTGAGAGTGTAATAAGGTCGGCCATGATACATAATACATAATATATGCAACAGCTGTGAATAGTGCAGTCCTGAGCGTTGTACAGTCGTGAGTTGAGCAGTCGAGAGCAGTCGAGAGCAGTAATTATGGGTAATTAAATTCAATTGGCAGCATCTGTATAGTAGTTCTAATGAGTAGTGTAAGGTGTGAACTAATGGTGCAGGGTGTAAGCTTTCTGTGTTTAAGTTCTATTTTAATGGCAGGTGCAGGTCTAAAGAAACACGAGTTGCTAGCCACATATCTGTGGAATCATCAAAAAGCCACTGTGGCTAAAGTAACACAGGAAGTTTTTTTTTTTTTGTTTTGTTTTTTGCAGAACTACTCAGTCAGATTCGCTACCACCTTATATATGCCTATCTTTTAATTGTATTAACATGAAAATCTATATGATATGTAAAGATATAGCTAGGACGCTGTATTATATGCACAAAGAATGAAATTATTATATTGTAGATGGTTGCCATGAGGGATCATATTGTATACCATGGTTATGGTATTGCGGTTGAGAAGGTAATATTCATGTGTGCAACTTGTTATTGAGAGTGTAATAAGGTAGGCCATGATACACAATACAGCTATGAATAGTGCAGTCCTGTGCATTTATGTTTTTGTATACAGTCGTGAGTTGAGCAGTCGAGAGCAGCAATTATGGGTAGTTCAATTAAATTTGCAGCATCTGTATATTAGTTCTAATAAGTAGTGTAAGGTAAATACAGTTACACTGTAAACCCTAGTAATTAAACACAATGAGTACTGTTAAATAATTGCAATTAGGTCAAATTAATAGACCTTTTTGAGTATTCAGAACTTTTTGGTATTTATGAGTTTGTAGAAATGACACTTCAAGTTAGCTGAACAAACTTTTACCTTAAAGTTCCACCAACTAAAAAATCTATAGAGCTCTGGTGGCTCAGCAGTAGGTGTTTCACCTGCCATGTGAAAGGCCCTGGTTCAACTCCCAGGCCGGCTTGTCTTCTGTGGTGACAGCAGCAACAATTTATTTGATTTGCAACAAGTTCAACAAACTCAAAAATGTATAGTTCTGTTTACTTAATTTTGGAAACATCATTACTGAGTTTTGCCAACTTAATTGGGTTTACAGTGTAGATGATGTATCAGTCAATGTGTATGTGATCAGGTGGAGGCAGAGTTCAGCATTACATACCTTTCATATTAATGGACTATCATGATACCACATAGTTAGCTTAAGCAGTTATGCATGTTTGGTCACTTAGAAGCATATTTTTAGGTTTTATTCATTGATAATAAAGACAGGAAGCTCTGAACCCTCTTATCCATTGTGACCTTTCGGAAGCCATCACACAGATAGTGATCAGATTTTGATGGTCGATCTAAATAATGAACGGCTCTCTGAGCCCACTTTCCTCCAGAGCCCACTTTATGGCCAACAGCTCACGGTCCCCTACCCCATATTGCTGCTAGGTCAAATTTTCTGGAGAAGAAGCTACAAGGGTGCAGCTTCTGATCTGGACCTCGTTGGGAGAGAACGGCTGCATCCGAAGCGTACACAACAAATGGTTTGCACGCATCTGGATGGAGGAGAATTGGTGTGGTGGAAAAGCGGTGACACAATTCCTGGAAGGTGGAGATGGCGGCAGAGTTGAGGGTGAAGGGGTGAGAAGATGGTCGTGTCAGGGCGGTTAAAGGAGCTGCAACCGTACTGTAGTCCCAGATAAAGCGACGATAGAAATTAGCAAATCCGAGAAACCGTTGAATTTGCTTGAGGGTCTTGGGTAGGGGTTCCAGTTTCTGCGGGTCCATGGCTACACCCTGGGGCGAGATAACAAAACC
>JAAGKR010001252.1:103216-134166 GCA_011419295.1 Clarias macrocephalus
CATGTGTGCAACTTGTTATTGAGAGTGTAATAAGGTAGGCCATGATACACAATACAGCTATGAATAGTGCAGTCCTGTGCATTTATGTTTTTGTATACAGTCGTGAGTTGAGCAGTCGAGAGCAGCAATTATGGGTAGTTCAATTAAATTTACAGCATCTGTATATTAGTTCTAATAAGTAGTGTAAGGTAAATACAGTTACACTGTAAACCCTAGTGCTCAAAGTAATTAAACACATTGAGTACTGTTAAATAATTGCAATTAGGTCAAATTAATATACCTTTTTGAGTATTCAGAGCTTTTTGGTATTTATGAGTTTGTAGAAATGACACTTCAAGTTAGCTGAACAAACTTTTACCTTAAAGTTCCACCAACTAAAAAATCTATAGAGCTCTTGTGGCTCAGCAGTAGGTGTTTCACCTGCCATGTGAAAGGCCCTGGTTCAATTCCCAGGCCGGCTTGTCTTCTGTGGTGACAGCAGCAAAAATTTATTTGATTTGCAACAAGTTCAACAAACTCAAAAATTTATAGTTCTGTTTACTTAATTTTGGAAACATCATTACTGAGTTTTGCCAACTTAATTGGGTTTACAGTGTAGATGATGTATCAGTAAATGTGTATGTGATCAGGTGGAGGCAGAGTTCAGCATTACATACCTTTCATATTAATGGACTATCATGATACCACATAGTTAGCTTAAGCAGTTATGCATGTTTGGTCACTTAGAAGCATATTTTTAGGTTTTATTCATTGATAATAAAGACAGGAAGCTCTGAACCCTCTTATCCATTGTGACCTTTCGGAAGCCATCACACAGTGACCTCGTTTCTGTTCAGCCTTCTGCATTATAGTTATATATAGATGAAGTCAACGGCAATGTGTGTCCAGGGCTGGCGGGGAACCGGGAGTGGTTGAAGTTCCCCCGGTGTTGGTTGGTTGGTGTCTTTGGCCCTGTGCCTGGCGAACGTTTCCAAGTCCCACCGGAGAGGGGCAATGATCTTTGACAGCGGGAGGACAGGCGCGGGGTCCGCCCAGGGAGCATCCTCCTCATGTTGCCGGGAGAGGGCATCGGCCTTGGTGTTTTTGGATCCCGGGCAGTACGACAGATGGAAATTGTAATGCTCGAAGAAGAGAGCCCACCACGCCTGCCTCGGGTTGAGCTGTTTTAGGTTCCAGATAGTGATCAGATTTTGATGGTCGATCTAAATAATGAACGGCTCTCTGAGCCCACTTTCCTCCAGAGCCCACTTTATGGCCAACAGCTCACGGTCCCCTACCCCATATTGCTGCTGGGTCAAATTTTCTGGAGAAGAAGCTACAAGGGTGCAGCTTCTGATCTGGACCTCGTTGGGAGAGAACGGCTGCATCTGAAGCGTACACCTCCACAACAAATGGTTTGCACGCATCTGGATGGAGGAGAATTGGTGTGGTGGAAAAGCGGTGACACAATCCCTGGAAGGTGGAGATGGCGGCAGAGTTGAGGGTGAAGGGGTGAGAAGATGGTCGTGTCAGGGCGGTTAAAGGAGCTGCAACCGTACTGTAGTCCCAGATAAAGCAACGATAGAAATTCGCAAATCCGAGAAACCGTTGAATTTGCTTGAGGGTCTTGGGTAGGGGTTCCAGTTTCTGCGGGTCCATGGCTACACCCTGGGGCGAGATAACAAAACCCATGAACGTGGTGGAGCGCTTGTGAAAAGCGCACTTCTCCAACTTATAATACAGTTGATAGACGAGCAATCTCTTGAGGACCGCCCTGACGTGTTGGACATGTTCTTCAGCAGTACGGGAGTATATGAGGATGTCATCCAGGTACACAAATGCCCACCGGCCTAACATATCTCTGAGGATGTCGTTAATGAATTGTTGGAAGGCAGCGGGGGCGTTGCAGAGTCCAAATGGAATGACCAAGCTCTCATGGTGTCCTGTTGGGGTGATGAAAACCGTCTTCCACTCATCGCCCTCTCTGATGCAAGTTGTAGGCGCTCCATAGGTCCAACTTTGTGAAAATGGTAGCACCAGAGAGGGTGTCCAGGGCAGAGTTGGTAAGAGGCAATGGATGGCGATTCTTTATTGTGATGTTGTTGAGCCCCCGATAGTCGACACATGGACATAAGTCGCCGCCTTTTTCTTCACAAAAAAGAACCCCGCGGCAGCAGGTGAGGAGGAGGGCCGGATGGTGCCATGGCGGAGGGCGTCGATTACATACTTCTCCATCGCCTGCGTCTCAGTGGCGGAGAGCGAGTAGAGGTGGCCGCGGGGGGGAAACAGAACCCGGCTGGAGGTCAATCGCCAGGTCGTAGGGGCGATGAGGAGGAAGGTGAGTGGCTCGTCTTTTGCAAAATGCTTCAACCAGGTCCCGGTAGGGGGCGAGGATGGCGTTGATGTCGACTTCGGGGGCCTCGGACTCCCTAGAGCATGTCCCATGGCCCGCAGGCAAAGTTCGGTGCAGGTCGGTCCCCATTGCAGAATTCGATGTTGTGTCCAGGAGATGAGCGGGTCATGTTGTAGAAGCCACGGGTGCCCGAGCATGATAGGAGGAGATGAAATGGGGATGAGATGGAAACGGATCTGCTCTTGATGTTGGTCGATGATTAGGGTGATTGGTTGAGTCTGAGTAGTGATGGGGCTGGAGGAAAGGGGCCGACCGTCGACAGATGTAATCCGAACAGGCTGGGATAACGCCTCAAGCTCCACCTCCAGTTCTTTGGCATAGGCAGAGTCAATGAAGTTGCCAGCGGCACCGGAATCGATGAACGCCGTACTTCTGACCCGTTTGTGGCCAAACTGGAGGCGTACTTGCACCGTGAGACGAGAAACATTGGTGGTGGTGGCTGAGAAGTGGAGGGGGCATTTCTGAGCATTTCCCGGGCGCAGAGGGCAGATAGCTCTGTGGTGCGACGCCGACCCACAGTAGGCACAGAACCCCTCCCTGAATCGCTGTTCTTGCTCTGCAGCGGTCAAGGAGGCGCGTCCTAATTGCATGGGTTCCCCGGCTCCGATGTCAACCACGGTGGGAGGTGGAGAACCGACAGGTCCAGTGGTGGTGGTGGAAAAGCGTCGTACTTCGGGAACTGAGGCGTAGGGCAGAAATGTGGAAGATCGTGGCGTGGTCGGTGATGGTGACGGAGTGGCAGGTGGCAGGGTCCGAGGGGCTGGCCTCGGACGAGAGAGCAGTCGTTGGTCTATTTAGAGGGCGAGTTGGATCAGCCCCTCCAAGTCAAGTAGGCAAGTCAAGCAGGCTTTTATTATCATTTCAACCATATACAGTTCAGTACACAGTGAAACAAAACAACATTCCTCCAGGACAAAGGTGCTACATACATGCAACGACATAAATTAACAACACAACATAAATTTAACAACGCAGATTTTTACATTTTTAAGTTAACCTAAAAACTATCAATTTCTATACAAAAAAGAGACAACAAAGACAGCAGACAGCAGACAACAAAGTGCACGTGCAAATGTGCAAACGAAGAGCTACATGACAACACAACAACGTAACACGTTACAGTTAAGAAATACCTTTTTAGTAATAAGGTATGGGTTGAGGTAGTGGAGAGAGCAGCAAGTAAACAATTTACATTGTGTTCAAAAATATTGTGTGCAAATCGCAAAGTGAAATAAAATATTGTGCAAATACTGCAAAGAGCAGTACAGATAGGTAGGTATGAACAAATTAAGGTGGTTGTAAATCAGTGTGATTTTGCATATGTGTGTTTATCAGTTCAGTCCGGATGTTATTTGTGTGTGTGTGTGTGTGTGTGTGTGTGTGTGTGTGTGTGTGTGTGTGTGTGTGCGCGTGTGTGTGTGTTTATCATTCCAGTGTCTTTGTGTTGAGGAGACGGGTGGCTTGTGGGTAAAAATATACATAGTCTGGATGTGAGTGCCCGAACGCTTCGGTACCTTTTTCCAGATGGCAGGAGAGTGAAGATTGTGTGTGATGGGTGTGTCCAGTCAGCCACAATGCTGGTGGCTTTGCGGATGGAGCGTGTGGTGTAGATGTCTTCGATAGAGGGGAGAGAGACCCCGATGATCTTCTCAGCTGTCCTCACTATCCGCTGTAGGGACTCCAAGGTGGTGGGGAGCTCTTGTCCGGCAAGCTCGTCTTTTATGCGTGAAGCCAGTCCCTCGTAGTAGGCCGTCCGGAGGGCGGGATCGCCCCAGGTAGCACGGCTAGGGTCCGGAAGTCGGCGGTGTAACGGCTCACGGACGACCCTCCCTGCTGCAGATGATAGAGTTTGGAGTTGGTCTCCACCTCAGCAGCAGGATGTTCGAAGGTGAGCTTCAGCTGATGGATGAACTCGTTGTAGGAATAGGCTGTGTCTGAATTAGAACGCAGGACTGCCGTGGCCCACTCAGCTGCCTGCCCCGACAGCAACGAAATGAGAAGGGCAATGCGCAACCGCAACTGTGGAGTATCTGGTGGAATTAAACTCAAACACAAGATCCAGTGCGGTTAGGAAAACACTACACTTCCCATCTGTGCCGTCCCATTCATCCGGTAAAGCTGTGAAGTTTTTAAGCACATAACATATTACCTGTAGGGGGGGCAGTCGTGTTTCAATCTCAGGTATTGCATGTCTACTGAAGCCTTTCTTAGATGCCTATTGACAGCAAGCAACAGTTTATAAATTTGTCAAGCTCATATTGTAAATACTGATATACTGTATATTTATGCTTAATTTTCTTCTCACCTTCTTTTTTATCAATAATGATCCTTCTTTGACTGCGTTTTCTCTATTCATTATTATTATTATTATTATTATTATTATTATTAGTAGTAGTAGTAGTAGTTGTTGTTGTTGTAGTAATAGTAGTGGTGTGAATTAATTTATTATTATTATTATTATTATTATTATTACCTTTGCTTTTGCTGTACATGATTAACATTATTATGTCGATAACACAAACACACACACCTATTCTTTTTTTTTTTTCAGTTTGTTTCGTTTCCAGTTTTCGTTCCTTGAACCTGTTTAAAGAACTGATCGCTTGGGTTTGAAAACTTGTCTTCCTGTTTTACAAAATTGTGGCAAAGCGACCCAAAACCATCAGTTAGTATTTACTAGATCAAAGAAAGTCACAACACCAGAGTCTTGGGTTTAATCTTACGGTTTAGTTATGAAACGAGCACCAATTTTGAGCAAATTATGCAGCTTTGTTTGGTTACTTACATTACGTTACGTTCTGATCCGGTGTTTTGCCTCCAGCGAAGCGAATCACGGCGTTGCTGATTGGTTGGTGCATGGAGGTTGAGATGACGTCTTTCAGGAAAGCCCTTCAGTGAGGCGTCGGTTGCCTGGTTACCGATGGCTGCAGTGAGTGCTTCTGAGGGTTTCGTTGTTGCAGGACTTTGGAGTTCTGGCACGAAGTCTCGTTGAGAGTGAAGAGCGGATGATACCAGCAGAGGTGGAGTAGCGCTCGCAAGGGCCAAAGCATGAGCGGCAAGTTTGCTTCTTTCAGACCACTATGACGAAGAACCTCTGTTTGGAAGAGGTTGTTGAGGTTATTCATCCAAAGGTGTGCATCCGCGCGAGCGGCGAGAGTTTTGACCATTTGTGTCAGTCCGTCCCACGAGTGATTGCTCCAATCGGATGTGATTGCGGGGCTTAGCCACGCCTCATATGGTTCATCCTTTTGTGTAAACATTAGGCCGGGTTTTGGCTGTTCCATGGGACATATCCGGATTGAGTTTAAATACCTTTTATAAAGTGATTTTCATGAGCTTTGTTCATGCTACCAATTTTCCATGTACACCACTGTTCTTTGAATAAAACAAGCTCTTGATTGATATCAGACATCCCACATCTTACACACTCATTTATACCTTTATCTCACAAAAAAAGGGTTTATAAATGCTGATTACATCTTTTGGGTTATGCAAAATAATCAAACATAACACAGACATAAAACATATAAAATTTTGCCCTACTGGCATACTTTACAGATTGTTTAAAATAGTGTCTCTACCGTATGCCTCTTTGTCCATTGAAAGTCATATGGAGAAACACGGAACATCCTGTGTCCTAGGGTGAATGAGAGTGCCAGTGGTCTGAGTAAGGGGGGGTTTTTCACCCATTCAAAGGTGTAAAACTGCCTCCTTTGTTTATCAGATTGCCAATTTACGCCATTGGAGTCGAGGTTGGTTAGACTTTTATGGGCCCAGGCGGAGCAGACTCCCTTTCCCAGGCTTGGTTAAGTTTCCTGCTTCTTGATGTCAGAGAGGCTGCCTTGTCTCAAAGGACAGATATGATTAGCGAGATGGCACCATGCAGGCTACTTGAGGAGTGTAATAGATAGATGGCTCTTTTTTGGGCCTGTTCATCCATACAAAACACATGAGAGAGTATAATTTGATATAGTATGTGAGTGAGTAACTTACTGGTAAATTTTTCGAGGATTGCGTTTGCGTGATGTCCGTTCTTTATAATGTCTTCTGATGGTGCTTAATGATGCATTTACACCAATAGATTTTAGATGGCAGTATATTTCACAACTGGAATAACCACTAGGGAACATTTTGTTTAAGGTATTTTAGGTTATTGCAAAATGATCATCCTGCAATGTTTTGGAAACGTTATTGTATGGTTGCAAAAAAAAAAAACTTAAAAAGAATAACTGACTGAATTACTAAACTCCTCTATTCATTATAATGTTCTTCTACTGTGCACTACTATAGTATTTACTAATGTTGTTGAAAAATATTTAAAATTAGAAAAAAAAGATAATAAAGTGTTTATCTTTTTTGTGTTTCTGTTTTCAGTTTATTATACACCTCTGCACTATTTCAATTTTAATTCATAATTCATTATACAAGCTCCTATATTTATGACCTAGTTAAATGTGTTTATGCAGCTAAATATATTAAATGACCTGTAGTGATGTACCAGTTGATATAAAGGTCAATCTGCATTTAAAAGGGTTTAAAATTAGCTAAATCAATCTAAATCTAAATTTACTTACAGTACACAGTATATAGTATATAATATATAATATCTTCTTCTTTGTCTTTCGGCTGTTCCCTTTCAGGGGTCACCACAGCAAATCATGCTGCTTCTATCTAACCCTATCCTCTGCATCCTCTTCTTTCACCCCAACTAACTTTATGTCCTCTCTTACTGCATCCATACAGTATATCTCCTCTTTGGTCGTCCTTTAGAACCCCTGCTTGGCAGTTCGAACCTGTTTAAGTATTGCTTTTTAAAAATATTTAGTCCACACTTATTGTATAACAACTGATGTTATTTGATCAGGTGTGTAAAAAGAAGCATACTCAAGGGAAAGTCCAGACACAAATATCTGCCTGAAAATATAATTGGGTAAAAGAAAGTAAATAAGTAAGTAATTAAAATAAATAAAAGATTAATTAATTAATATTTTACATTGTACTTAAGTATAGTAAAAGTACCATAGCAATAATAATAAAAATCAAAGTCAATTATTAAAACATTCAGTAGTTATCAAGTTGTTGTTCTAACCATTTTGCAGTCTTTTCAATTTTGGCCATTTTCTGCAAAAAAATAAATAAATAAATAAATAAATAAATAAACCTAATCTATAAAACATATCAACGAAACCACTGTAGGCATTTGCAGTTCCTACAGGTATTACAGTAGCAACAGACATGGAGGCAACTATATTTTAATTCTACAAAGAATGCTGCCATGTGTGCAGGCGAGAAACAAAGGGAACGAAAGCCTTTTAATATACTGTACAGCAGATATTCAGTTACCCATTTTTCCATTGACTTAATTTGACATTCAGATTTTGTTGTAGTTGTATGCTTATATTGTCTATACAGCATTCTGGAAAAGAGAACAAGTCATCTTAAAACACAAAAATAGCAATGAACACCCAGCTCGTAAAAAAGAAAACGTTAAGTATTTTTATTGCATCAATGTTAATTCAATTCAATTTTATTTGTATAGCGCTTTTAACAATTGACATTGTCGCAAAGCAGCTTTACACAATCAAAAGAATTATTTAAGGTGGTATGAAATGTGAATGTGTATGAATCAAAATAGTCAGATAGTCCCTGATGAGTTAAAAACTTCCCTGAGATGGCAATAGAACGACTCAACAGGGAACCCATCCTCATTTGGGTGAAACAGAAAGCAGGAACTGATCTGCATTCATACTGTGTGTTAGGTGGCAGCAGTTCAGTATAACAGTTGATGTTAATTGATGTTAATATGGAGTCCAGTTAGATATTGGAGGCTCAGGTTGACTTGTAGGATATTCCAGTCCTGAACTATCGAGTGACTGCAGTCAAGTCAAGTCCTCAGAGAAACAGCTGTCAACATCAGTCGAGCCCAGAACCGTCTTCATGGTAGAGTAAAACCGTCCTCAGACACTACATGCATCCCAAAGAGACCACACGTGCATTCATGCGACAATATTCCAATTTTCTACAAGCCTGAATGTTTTTAATTTTTCCTGTGGTGAATGGTAGAGAAAGACTGTCTGAGGCCTCCACCTCTTCTAGGGAAAGGAATTTACACATCAGAACAGATGTGTTCTTTCTCTTAACACCAAAAAGGTAAATGTTATTTGTGCTGTTTTGGCTGGTGGTAGTCAAACAGCAGGTACTGCCCTTTTCTGTATCTTATAAGAATAGTGTCTTACCCGACGAACCTAACATGCATTATTGTTTGAAGTATAGCTATATGAAATCTGGCTGGGGCACATTCCAAAATTAAAATGCCTAAAAAATAAGAATGCCACACAGAAGGTAAGTGGGTATCAACTTCAAACCAACTTTTTAAAATAGTATTTTTCATGGAGGTTAAAGCTGCCATTAATATTCTTTTTTGTTGTAAACCGAGTGATGTTTACTCATCTACTAGCAATAGTAAACCTGGGCATAAAGGAACATTCACCTTAAAAAGTATGGAAAGAAAAATTACCACATGGTGCCAAAAACTCAGGATGAATGGGCATTCCCAAAACATTTGTTTGTAATCCCCTCTAGAACTTGTATTGCATTTTTTACATGTTTTATCATTGGACAATTTCAGCAAATTAGCTCTGCATTGTGTTACATAGAAAAGATAGAAATAGATTTTTTTTGGTAAAATATAAATAAAGTTATGTTTATAGATTTGACTAAGAGAAGAAAAGATCTTTACACCCAAATAAGTAAAATTAGATGCATGACTGAATCTGAATTGGAAAGGAGACAGGAAGATCAGATATAGTGAAAGTAGAATCCAGGGGCATTAGGATGGATTTATTCCAGTTTATTTTATACCCTGAAAAAGAGCCACATCTCTCAAATAAAGCTAGGGCTTGAAAAACTGAATTCTTAATATCTGAAAGGAAAAGAATAATGTCATCAGCATAAAGTCGGATGTGGTGTTCCTAATATGTATAGGAGAAATGAGGGAATACCGTCTGATTGCTTGAGCTAAGGGGTCCAGTGATAAAGCAAATGACATTGGCGAAAGGGGGCAACCTTGTCTGGTGTCCATCTGGAGAAAAAAGTGTGATGAAACTATATGGCCAGCAGAGACGCTGTGGGGTTGGAATAAAGTGTTTGAATCATGTAAATGAAGGAGGATCCAAACCCAAATCTCCTGAGTACAGCCCACAAATAAGACCATTCCAGTCTATCGAAAGCCTTCATAGCACCCAAGCTAAAAACTGCACAATAATGTTTATTATTTTGGCAGGCATGAATTATACGCAAAAGATGCCGACATTGTCTGAGGCCAATCGGTCTGAGGCTGATCTGGTCCTCATGTACCAATTTAGCAACACAAGTGGTCAATCTGTTGAAATTACTTTTGCATATATCTTAATATCAGAATTTAAGAATTTAACAATGATAAGGGTCAGTAACTCCCAGAAACCAATGGGTGTTTTCCAGGTTTTAACAATAGTCAAATCAGTGCTGCCTTTCGATCTCTATGAAAGTAACCAACATCAAGCGAGTGCTAAATACTGTAGACTTAAGCAGTAAAAGACTAGCCAAATCCCAGATCTCTAAAAGGAATTCTGGAGGTATTCCATTTAACCCTGGCGATTTGTGTCTTGTCATGGAGGCATCCGCAAACTTTAACTCCTCCAAAGTGATTGGGACATCCAATTGCTCTGCTTATGCTTTTGAGAGTGATTGAAGATCTAACGGGTCCACAAATGCATTCAAATCTAATGTCTCTGTTAAAAAAATTTAAACAAAATTTTTAAAAAGATGTTATTAACAGAAGAAGGATGAGTAAAAACCTTGAGCTGATGGCATCCTTATATTCTGCTTTGAAAGACTCAAATGTTTTAGCTCTAACCGTATCATAACAATGTTTCTGCATGAATTCTACTTGTTGTATTGTTTTCTCAAGTAAGCTAATTTTCTGTTTTCGAATGCCCACTAATTTAGAAGAATATAAGTTCCAACTACCTTGAATTATACATGTTGCTGCTTCCAAAAGAGTATGAGGATTTACATCTGATAACGTATGCCGTTGACGTTAACGGAATAAAGTGATTGAGATCATTCCTGATATGTTTTAGAAATTGAGCATCTTGAAGGAGGAAACCATTGAAGTGCCACCGTTTAAAACAAGATGATAAATGAGATTTATCTGGACTGTGATCAGATATAAGCATAGGTAGGATATTAATATCCAGAGCAGAGTTCAAAAGAGCAGCAGAAATCGATATATAGTCAATTCTGGAAAATGTTTTATGCAGAGAAGAAAAAATGGGGTCCCTGGCATTTGGATTCTTAACGCGCTAACTGTCCAAAATATTCAAATTATTCATAAAGGTTTTTGGGTAATTAGAAGCCATAAGTTATTTAGAAATAGGCAGAGTAGTACTGGACCTGTCATAAGAATCAACTAATAAATTAAGGTCCGCTCCCAAAATTGTTGGAATATTATCCAAAGCTAAAGTTCTACTTTAAACATCATCAAAAAAGGAGGAGTCAAATGTGTTAGGAGCATAGATAGATAGAAGACAGTACTTAACTGTGGAAACCATCAGAATCACTTCCCGATCCATCAACCTGCAGATCCACCTTCGTTTTATTTAGAGCACAAGAAAAATAATGTATTTTGTAATATTCATTTTGAATTCTATTTACATATAACAAATAGTGTGTTTGTTTAGTGGATAGAAGGGCCATTTTTATGTGTTTTTTGTTTATGCTCTTCTCACCTTTCATTTATAATATGTGTGAAACAGAGGTGGAAAGTAACAGATTGCATTTATGTGCGTTACTGTAATTGAGTAGTTTTTTGTGTACTTCTACTTTTTAAAGTAGTTTTTAAAATCTTTCATTTTACTTTAACTTACAGTAAGTATGTTTTGTTTAAAGTATTGTACTTCGCTACATTTTAAATCATATCTACTACTGCTACATATCAAATCGCTCCTGAGTAAAAAAAATGAATGAAAATGAAAAATAATAAACATAGTATGCTTTATATAAATGCTTCGTTGCACTCTCACGGTTGTATAGTGTCCTGGTCGTGCACCGCTCCAAACTCCACTCCAGGTTTTCTGACTGTCCCTACATCGGCATCTAACTCTATACCAAAAAGGTATACTGTCAGTTCATATATAAAACGTTTACTAACATCATGTCTTTACCAATTTTCGGAATTAAACTTTAAACATACTTCAAAATAATTGTATTATATTACACTTTCCAAAATATATTACACGAAAATATATTTTAAGTGAATGTCCAGTGTAATTTTCTAAGCAAACTAAGTAGTCATTGTAACAATGTACTGAAAGCATACATTAAAATACATATTTTAATATACTGTAGTCTCAGTACTGTATATTTTCAGTAAATTTTTAATGTTCTTATTCATGTATGTATTTTCGTGCATGTCTCAAGTGCAAAAATATCCTGCAATAATGCACTGAAAGCCGGGTTTGTAACTTCATATAATATTTTCAATAAGGTGTTAATATGTGTGCACATGGATACTCTTGTTGTTATTTAATCTTTAATCAGTTTATATTACACATTGTACCTGGCAGACAATCATGTTACAAAATCTTAAACCCCAGCTACAGTAAGTCAACACTTAAATCTCACTTTGGTGCTAGTATAAGCAGTTAAGACAGTTGGAGTAGCCATGTCCAGACAAGCACCTTGGTTTTTCCATTGTAATATCTGTTCACTTGCATGAAAACAAGTTTCCCCCTACAAATACACTGTGGCAACATACTGTTCAAATAACTTTGAAGTTCACTACTGAATTATGACATTACAACTATAATCATTGTTGAAACATTTGAAAAACAAAATGTTGTTGCCATAAGGCTGCCCAAGAATCAGTAAGGTTTTAGTCTCGTTCAACTTTGTTCAGAATTGGAATGACATACATTTTTCCTTGTACGCCACCATTACACATTTTCATTTGAGTGACTGAGGATGAACAACAAATACATTATTTGTTTTAGATAATTCATTTATAAATGTAGAGGATATGTTTAATTGAAGATGTCTACAAAGCTTTCCTCTGCTCTTTGACTAAAACACAGAAGTCATTTGTGGTGGATCCAGAAGGGGTCCCATCCTCTGATGCAAAAGCACCCAGGGTCATGATTTCACAGAATGTTCCATCACTTAACTGCACAACTGAATTATTTCTCTTTTTAAGAGCTGTGTTCTTATATGAATGATAAACAACAATGCTACAAATAAAACGATCATAAAATAAACCTGAACGAATTGTCAGTCCTGTGAAATGTTTTATAGCCATCCTCTGCAAAACAGATGTGCTATCTTTCTTCGGGCAGCCAAAAACTCTGTCATTACTGTGAAACCCCTTTTTGCTAAGCCAGAGCTACCTTGGAGGCCTTCAAATAATTGCCTTACTCTGTCATTTGCATTTGCCATTGTAGTGCCAGCTTTTGCTGAGAGACCCCTCCACCTAAGGAATTTCTTCACTATTTGAGTTGGGACATGGTCTAAGCAAGTCCCATTGAAAGATTCAAAAACAAATATGAAGGTTGCCTACAGTGGTCCCCAGCTACGAAGTGCCAAGAGCATTAACAAATGCAAAAGAAACATTAGTATGACCATATAGTTTCTCAAAATTAAACACGAAGTTTTGAAGATCTTTTTCTGCCATATCGACATGGCTGATGATTAATGGCTTATCGAAGGAGAGTATGCATTGCAAAAACTATATATATATATAGTATTAAAAAAAGATGATTCCAGTTCTTCTTTTTCAAAAGGCCGTTAAAAACAGGCAATGCATAAAACAATAAAAATGACCTCCATTCAGATGCTTTCCAGAATTTTCTGTCCTTCACTGATCTTGGTACCCTTGTAACTTCCTCAGGTGTCTTAATGGCTAGCAATTCCTGGTCTACATCACTGACTTTTGTACCAGTCTTCATTATGATGCTTATTGTCTAGCCAGAGAGATGTCATCTGTTTAGTTACTCCTAAGCAGATACTGTGCTGGTATTCATGATTGAATCCAGTGACCAGGCTGAAATGCTCAAATTCCATTTTTATTGCTTTGTATTTCTCAGGAGAGTGTACTTTGCTTGTATGCTCTTTGTTTTCAGAGTCCCTCAATTTAATTCCAACTTGCTCTAGTTCTTTGAGTTGTGATACAAATGCAGTTAAAAATGTAATCATATTTGGCATGCTGTTACCAAACAATAAGCATCGTATACATATTTTGCCCTGGGGATCTAAAAGCTCTATGATTTGACCTCAAATATTTGGACATTATTACTTTTGAAAACTGGAACTCCATCACAGTTCCACAGAATTGAGATATCCTCAGCCCCTACTTCCTGCTTGAATTTCTGATATTCTGCCCCACACTGTATATCTAAAACAATGCCTGGAGTTGGTTCCTTTTTATTTAAATATATTTCAGGTTTCCCCAAAATCGCCACTGTTTGAGCTGACAGACGAAGAACAAGCAAATAAAAGCCAATTCTTAGGTTATTTGCAATGTCAAATTCAGATTTACATGAAGAGCAGATTTTTGGAGCAGACTCACTGGGTCCCATGTAGCTTTCACAGTTGATGCAATAAAAATGGGCCACATATTGACCAAATTGTCCATATTCTTTATGAAAAACATATGAGGTTGTTGGTACTAAGCCAGGGAAATGTTTGTTGAACATTGTAAGAAGATCCTGAAGAGCTGTTACTGTCAAATTGTGCCTCAGCGCATATGACATGAGCAAGAGCACACTCTGTCCTTTTGTGAGGGGAGCACCAGGGTACACAAGATCATTGTCATGTTGTTTCTGTAATAAAATATAAAAGCAATCATAACACTTACAATACAATATGAAACAGAAGCATAAACAGAAATAGCATTAACAGTGTTGCTCGCAAAGTTAACTTAAAAGAACACCATATAAAAATATTCTGAAAATGCATTGTTGTACCTTCTCTTGGTTAGAAATTTGATTTCCTTGGATGTTCCTCTCATTTCCTGCTATCAGTTCTTCTCCTCTTCTATCATCTTTTCCACCATCCTCTTGTTCACTTCCGTCATCTACTCCTTCATTCTCTTGTTCATTTCCGTAATCTTCTTCTCCATCCTCGTGTCTGTCTCTGTTATCTTCCCCTCTGTCTCCACGTCTGCCATCGTCCTCTCCTTCCTAGGATCCACTTCCATCATCTTCATTGCCTTGATGTTCTTTGGGGATTATCTCCTTTCCTGGTGTTCCATCTTGTCTCCTTTCCTCCAGCTCTATCTGGTCACTTTCATCACAATTTGGCCTGAGGAATCTGAGACAAACGCACAGCTAATAATAAGTCAAATTTCAAAGTCAAATTTAAATTTTATTTTTAGTTTGTTCTTTTGTCTATGTTAGTACTGTTCAGTGTGGCTCTAGTTTCCCCCTGTCTCTTGGGTTGTCCCTTGTCTATAGTCGGGTCTGTAAGTCTGTGTAAGCTCTAAAGAGCCTGTGTGTTACGTTTAAAAGAACCTGTGTGTTATGCTTAAAAGAGCCTGTGTGTTTAACAAAAGAGGTTAGTCTCAGTATATTTTCAGTAAATTTTGAATGTTCTTATTCATGTATGTATTTTAGTGCATGTCTCAAGTGCAAAAAATATCCTTCAATAATGCACTGAAAATCGGCTTTGTAACTTCATATAATATTTTCAATAAAGTGTTAATATGTTTGCACATGGATACTCTTGTTGTTATTTAATCTTTAATCAGTTTATATTACACATTGTATCTGGCAGACAATCATGTTACAAAATCTTAAACCCCAGCTACAGTAAGTAAACACTTAAATCTCACTTTGGTGCTAGTATAAGCAGTTAAGACAGTTGGAGTAGCCATGTCCAGACAAGTACCTTGGTTTTTCCATTGTAATATCTGTTCACTTGCATGAAAACAAGTTTGCCCCTACAAATACAATGTGGCAACATACTGTTCAAATAACTTTGAAGTTCACTACTGAATTATGACATTACAACTATAATCATTGTTGAAACATTTGAAAAACAAAATGTTGTTGCCATAAGGCTGCCCAAGAATCAGTAAGGTTTTAGTCTCGTTCAACTTTGTTCAGAATTGGAATGACATACATTTTTTCCTTGTACGTCACCATTACACATTTTCATATGAGTGACTGAGGATGAACAACAAATACATTATTTGTTTTAGATAATTAATTTATAAATGTAGAGCATATGTTTAATTGAAGATGTCTACAAAGCTTTCCTCTGCTCTTCTAAAACACAGAAGTCATTTGTGATGGATCCAGAAGGGGTCCCATCCTCTGACGCAAAAGCCACCAGGGTCATGATTTCACAGAATGTTCCATCACTTAAATGCACAGCTAATAATGAGTCAAATTTCAAATTCAAATTCTATTTGTCACAAACACAGTCATTCACAGTACGATATGCAGTGAAATGCTTAGACGACCGCCCGTGACTGTAACACCTGTTCCACCGCAGCACAGGGAAATAAGATCTAGCTCACCGGATTACTGAGTTGACGCTTTGTCCTCACCTAGTGTGTCTATGTGTGTACTACCTGCACTTAATCACTAAATGATGAGCACCTGTGATTCCCTTGTGTGTCTGTCTATATATTCCAGTCGAACCCGTGGAGCGACGCCTGTTCACTGTCGTGCAATGTCTGTATGTGTCTTAGTCTACATTTTCTTTAACGTGTTGTGTCTCATCTTGTTCCCCCCCCCCCCCCCAGGACTGAGCAGTGTCTGCAGGTGTGGTTCGTTTGAATTGGAGGTGTCATCGCCTGGCACCCAGTAATAGCGACTGAGATCACCTTTATGTTTTGTTTTGATTCTTTTTGGTTTGCCCACCTGCAGACCCAGCCTGGGGAGAATTTAGATCCCAGATCTTGCCTGGTTGAACTTTTGAACTTGAGTGACAAGAAAGAATAAAAAAGAAACATTGAAAAGAATGGATTCTGCGTCTGCGTCCGCTTCCTCCGGTACCGACATGACAGATGAACAGGCCTTACAGGACGCAGCAGGAACCCCCCTTCCTGAAGAAGACACCCCCGTACTAGAGTACATTAAGGGGCAACAACACGACATAGACAGCCTTGCTAGGGTTGCTAGGGCTGTGAACAACCTGGCGCACAGCTTGGAACAGCTGATGAAGCGGCCATCCACAATTTTCTCTCCTGGGCCGTGCTCTGCACCAGCTCCCCCAAGCCCCACCCCACCCCTCCAGAAAGATATGCTGGTAATCCGGAGGGATGCAAACGCTTCCTCCTTGCCTGTGAGCTATGTCTGGCTGAATACCCGGACATGAATGACTTGCAGAAGATCAGCTTTGTCATCCAACAGCTCACAGGTGCAGCGATGGATTGGGCGGCAGCAGTGTGGAGCGCAGGCAGAATAGCAGCCATAAACTACCAGCAGTTTCTCCAGGATTTCCGCACCGTGTTCGACCATCCCGATCAGGGCAGAATGGGGGAACAACAAGGCTGCGGCAAGGTAACACCAGCGTCGCAGACTATGCCATCAAATTTCGGGTGCTGGCTGCGGAGAGTGGCTGGTGTGATCGTAGCCTGCTGGCACGGTTCCGAGACAGATTACAACCGGAGGTACAACTAGAGCTCGCCTGCAGGGACACCAGAATGTCCCTGGATGAAAGTATTGGTTTGGCAATCAAACTGGATCAGCACCTCCGCAGCCAGAAACGGGTTCACCAAACTCGACCTCCACAGCGCATATAATCTCGTTCGTGTGCGAAAAGGCGATGAATGCAAGACTGCGTTTAGCATGACATCAGGTCATTACCAATATAATGTGATGGCAAATGGACTGGTAAAAGCACCTGCGGTGTTTCAGGGGTTCATGAATGATGTGTTTAGAGATACGTTAAACCGGTATGTTATAGTTTACTTGGATGATATTTTAGTATACTCCCGGTCATATTCTGAGCATGTCAGTCATGTAACTGCCGTCCTTCAGCACTTACGCAAACACAGGCTCTATGCAAAGGTGGAGAAATGCGATTTCCACAAGAAGGGGTTGCGTTCCTCGGCTATCGCATAGGGCCACAGGGGGTCGAAATGGAGACGACCAAGGTCGCAGCGGTGCAACAATGGCCGGAACCCAAGTCAGTGAAGGCGCTACAAAGTTTTCTGGGGTTTGCGAATTTTTATAGACGGTTTATAATGTTGGCAGCGCTGCTCACAACACTCTTAAAAGGGAAACCGAAACGCCTTCGTGAGTTTCCGCCGGAAGCACGCCAAGCATTTCAACATCTCAAATCGGCATTCACTACTGCACCAATTTTAAAATTACCTGACCCGATGAAGCCCTTTTTGGTCGAGGTAGATGCATCAGAGGTAGGGATAGGAGCGGTGCTGTCACAACCTCAAGGCAACCCCGAAAAACTCCACCCCTGCGCTTTCTTCTCGCGTAAACTAACACCTGCCGAGCGCAACTATGATATCGGCTAGCAGCTCTTGACGCGAGCTGCTAGCAGTTAAAGGTGCGTTAGAGGAGTGGCGGCACTGGTTGGAGGGAGCTGAACATCCTTTTGTAGTACTCACCGACCATCGTAATCTTGAGTACATCCAGCAAGCAAAAAGATTAAACCCTCGCCAAGCCCGCTGGTCGCTGTTCTTCACGCGCTTCCGCTTTAACATAACCTATCGTCCCGGGTCAAAAAACAAGAAAGCAGAGACGTTGTCAAGGTATTATCCAACGGCCAAAAGTGAGTCAGAACCCGAAACTATATTGCCCTCGTCTCTCGTAGTGGCACCGATCATATGTGACCTCGACTCGGAGATAGCGCAAACAGCACGGCCCCATCCCGTGCTGCGAAATTGCCCTCCGAGGCGAACTTATGTGCCGGAGCCACTGCGAGAGCGAGTATTTATACAAGCACACACCAGTGTGGCAGCCGGACATCCCGGCGTGATTCGCACTCATAGGCTGCTAGAACCAAAGTACTGGTGGCCGAACATGCGGAAGACGATAAGAACAGTTGTTTTATCTTGTGCGGCGTGCGCAGAGACTAAAAGTCCTCGCCACCTACCTGTTGGAAAATTAATGCCCTTAG
This sequence comes from Clarias macrocephalus, assembly GCA_011419295.1. Taxonomy (NCBI): domain Eukaryota; kingdom Metazoa; phylum Chordata; class Actinopteri; order Siluriformes; family Clariidae; genus Clarias; species Clarias macrocephalus. Next base: position 121,728 of record JAAGKR010001252.1, read on the forward strand.
CAACACCAAACAGACCGTGGTCTCACATTTCAGTGGACTTTGTCACGGATCTGCCAAATTCAAAAGGGTACACCACTATTCTCATAGTGATTGATCGTTTCTCTAAGGGATGCAGATTCATCCCATTCAGCTCCCTCCCGTCAGCCTTCCAGGTAGCTGAAACCCTTTTTTCAAGTGTTTTTCATTGTTACGGCATACCTGAAGATATTGTGTCAGATCGTGGTCCCCAAATTCATCGCCCGAGTCTGGAAAGCATTCTTTCAGAAGTTGGGAACCACAGTTAGCCTAACGTCGGGCTATCATCCCGAGTCAAATGGTCAGGCAGAGCAGACTGTCCAAGAACTCGTGAAATATCTTCGAGCAACTATTGTAGCAGCAGACAGCACGAATGGGCAGAATGCTTAATCTGGGTGGAATGCGCCCAAAACTCACTATGTCACTCCGCAACCGGCCTAACGCCGTTTCAATGTGTACTTGGACATCAACCTCCGCTATTTCCCTGGGACACCACTCCCACCGAAGTACCCATGGTGGATGAGTGGTTTAAGAGAGCGGAAAAAGTATGGGAGAACGCACACACAAGGATCTCCCAAGCAGTTCATCGCTTTAAAAGGTTTGCCGATAGACGACGAAGGGAAAGTCCTCCGCTCCAGGTAGGCGATAGGGGTGGCTCTCGACAAGGGATCTTCACCTTAACCTTCCTTGCAGAAAACTTACTCCAAAATATATAGGTTCCTTCCCCATTCTATTTAAGATAAACCCGGTTTCCTAAATTACAGCTTCCATCCCATTTACGTATTCACCCTGTTTTCCACATTTCTCTTCTCAGACCAGTGATCCGGGGGCCGCTGGATGAGGGAGCCGCAGAACCAACACTCCCCGGTGCTGTGGAGATTGAGGGCGCACCTGCGTTCAGAGTCAGAGAACTTCTAGACTCCCGGAAGAGAGGGGGTTCCCTCCAATATCTGGTGGATTGGGAAGGGTACGGCCCAGAGGAACGGAGCTGAGTCTCGGCCCGAGACATCCTACATAGAGATTTAATGACAGATTTCCATCAAAAACGGTCGGATGGCCGGCAGGGGGGACGACCTGGACGTCGCGGCACTAGGCACGTCGCGGCACTAGGCGATCCGGCCGGGTCGTCCATCAGGTCGGTGGGCCCAGACTCCCTCCGGTAACGCGGAGAGAGCACTCACACCTTCTCCGGGAAGCCGGTCCTGGGGGGCGGGGGGCAGGTTAGGGTTAGGGTTAGGGTCTTGCCTGGTTGAACTTTTGAACTTGAGTGACCCTATAAGAAGATATAAGACAAATATAAGAAAAATAAGAAAAACCTAGCTGTACAATAGGAAATATAGAATTGTGGAAATTTATGTGGGAATGGAGTGAACATAAATAGAACGGAATGTCCAGGGGCGTGCAAATATGCTGTAAAGTGTCATATCAGAGTGGCTTGTGTGCATATTTTAAGTGTCTTATGTGCATAATGTCCATGAGTGTGCAGGTGTGCAGTGACCACTAGTGTCAGTGAATGTCCAGAATGTCCAGAGTGAGTGCAGAAACATGTGTGGATGTGCAAAAAAAGGATTAGTACTGTGTGATATACTGGTCAGTCGGGGCTGGTGCAAGAAATTTTTTGGGCAGGGCGCAAACAAAATAAAATGAAACTTTTAATACTCGCCTGTAAATAGGCATTTATCAGGTGATTAAGCATCATAACTACTAGTATAAAATAAAGGCATGACTCACATCGCATCCAGTCAGCCAGCTCCGCTTGCCATAAGAAGTGCTGGAAGACTAGTTGAGAATGATCCAATTACATGAGCCCAAATATTTAAAAACAATATTGATTCGCTAAGAACAAACGAGGGAGGGTTCAGGGCGCACAGTGCTGCAACCCAGGATGATTTGACAAAATCCAATTAGAGCTCAGCCTCAGGTCACATGCTTTTCAAAAATTTACGTGCCTACATAGACACTCGTTCGTCCGTCGCCCCGCGTATACGAACACAAATGAACGTAATACAGTTTAGATTTTTTTAAATTGCAAATAAATTATATTAAGAAATACAGTGGAATATTGTGACTAAATGACTTTATTTCATTATTAAAATAAATAATTATTATGTTAAATAATTACATATTAAAGTAGCATTTTTCTCTGCCTAACCTCAATCTCTCTAGTGTTGGCTTTCAGAGAGCAGAATCGCTTTCCTGACCGCAACAGAGAGAACAGTCCATTGCTGGGTTGGCTGAGGTCCTTCATGATCTTCCTGGCCTTGGTACAGCACCGCTTGCTGTAGATTGAGTGCAGGTCAGGGAGCTTGCTGTGGATGATGCACTCAGCTGATCGCACCACCCTCTGAAAAGCTCGTCTGTCCTGCATGGTGCTGTTCCCGAACCAGGTTGTAAAGTTTCCCATCAGGATGCTCTCTATGGTGCAGGAGTAGAAGTTCCTAAGCACCTTAGAGGGCAGTCTAAAGTCTCTCAGGTGTCTGAGGCGCTGCCAGGCCTTTTTCACCACGGTGTTGATGTGACAGGACCATGACAGGTCCTGCGTGATGTGAACACCGAGGTATCGGAAGCTGTCCACTCTCTCCACTGGGCTCTTGATGAGAGGGGTCTGGTAGTTCCTCTTCTGCTTTGTACTAAAGTCCACTATCAACTCCTTTGTCTTGCTGACGTTTAGAAGGAGATTGTTCCTCTGGCACCAGTTTTCCAGATTTCCAATTTCCTTCACGTAGGCCGTCTCATCGTTGTCAGTGATCAGGCCCACCACGACGGTGTTGTCAGCAAACTTGATGGTGGTGGAGTTGGTAGAAGCTACGCAGTCATGTGTGTACAGTGAGTACAGTAGAGGGCTCAGAACACAACCCTGGGGGGCTCCAGTGCTGAGATTGATGGAGGCTGAGACGTGTCCGCCCATCCTTACTTGACAGATCCACTGACACAGAGATGAGCTGAGTCCGAGGTGCTCCCACTTGGTGGTGAGTGTGGAGGAAAATATGGTGTTAAATGCTGAGCTGTCGTCGATAAAGAGCATTTTAACATAATTCCCCCTTCTAGTATCCAGATGAGTGAGAGAAGTATGGAGTAGATCAGAGATAGAGTCATCTGTAAAGCGATTTGAATGGTAAGCAAACTGTTGTGGATCCAATGTGTCAGGTAGTGAGGAGATAATGAAGTCTCTGACCAGCCGCTCAAAGCACTTCATCACTACCGAGGTGAGGGCTACAGGTCGATGGTCATTGAGGGAAGCAGGATGGGGTTCCTTCGTAACAGGAACAATGATGGACTCCTTAAAGCATGTAGGGATCACCGACTGAGACAAAGAGATGTTGAATATCTCTGTGAACACAGGTGCTAGTTGGTCTGCGCAGGCTCTGAGGACTCTACCTGAGATGCCATCTGGTGCTGCTGCTTTCCTGGTGTTCACTCTCCTCACCGCTTTCCTGACCGCAACTCTCCTCACGTCATGCTCGAAGATGGTAAACATGTTTCCGGTGCTGGCAGTGACTTCCTCTCTGCAGCTGTTAGCACTGGTAGCATTAACAATGCTAGCGTCTTTAGCTGCAGCCTCGAAACGAGCATAGAATATGTTCAGCTCGTCTGCCAGAGTCATATCCGCGTTCGTCATACCGGATGTTGGTGCTTTATAGTCCGTTATTGTTCTTAGTCCCTGCCGGCAGGTCACTCTGTTGGGGTTGTGACTAGTTTCCTTTCGTAGCGCTGCTTCGCCTCTTTCACCCCCTTCCAGACATTGTATGACACAGCCTTGTACAGGTCCATGTCCCCCGACGCAAGTCCTGCGTTGTATGCAGCAGTGCGAGACCTCAGAGCGTCGCTGATGGTTTTATCCACCCACGGCTTCTGATTGGGAAACCGTTTTGATGTTCGTTTTCTGTACGGTATCATCTGCTAGTTTCCCAATGAATCCCATAACCACTTCTGTAAACACATTGACGTCATTGGAGCTGTTTCGGAACATGTCCCAGTCTGCGTTATCGAGTGCATCCTGTAAGGCGGCCACCGATTGGTCCGTCCAGCACCCGACCTCCCTCTCAACTGGAACTTCCTTTATGAGCCTTTGTGAGCCAAATGATGGACAAGGTTGTGCTTGGTAGCCGTCCTTGACTGTTGTGTAACAGTGGTCCAGTGTCCTTTCGCCCCGGGTCGGGCAGGTGACGTGCTGATAGAAGTTCAACGCTGCGCGTTTGAGGTTGACACTGTTAAAGTCCCCTGCCACAATAAGCGCAGCATCCCGATGTTGAGTCTGGTGCTGTATGAGTGCCTCATGCAGCGCGCATGAAGCAGTGTCCTTTGTTCTCCCTCAGGATCTCACTCAGCCAACTTGGATCCGGAGTTAAAAACGTTGAATTGTGAGTACATTGTAAGAGTATCTCTATCGTACCTAATGTACGCAATGGTGATGAATTAGCCGGTTTAAAGTTATTGAAAATTAACTTAAAAAGCGAAAACAAGGTCAAATACGTCGGAGCAGTCGTGACGGCAGCCGACCTCACCGGAGCCATCTTGGAAGTCCCACCCTATGAAAAACAGGCCAATCAATGTAGTCTCTGCACATACAGTACATCCAAAACTTGTTAAAAAAAACAAACAAACAGTAAAACAATGATCTATCCATTAGCAAAATTTGTTTTTTTAACATACTGTAACATAATTGTATGTTTAACATACTGTATGACGAAAAATTAAGACTGATACTTTTGAAATTTAAATTTGTGTTTTTAAAGTGATTTTTTCCATTTAATCCTTTATGGATACTTGTGGCTTTATGACTGTCAGGGCACTACAAGTAGGGTCACTAAAGTAGGGGTGTCAAGCTCAGGAAAAAAAAAAAGGTTCATTTGTGTTACTCAACTGTGAAGGCTATCCTAAAAGCCCTCTCAATTGAGGGGGCTTTCTAGCATTACCCAAAGAAAAAGGTTTTGTACGAGATCTTATTGCATAAGTACTTATTGCATATTGATCTTATTGCATAAGTACAGCAGTGGATCATAACTAAGTGAACTTCTAGTTAGTAACTTACTGAACCAGTGCAAGAATGAAAACTGAATTACAATTTCGTGTAAAATATTGTAATGCTTTTTACTCCACTACACTTTTTCAGAGCTTCTGTTCTTGATTATGAAGAAAATTGTACATCTAAAGGTTATGAACAACTTCAGATCAGATATGAGGTTCTGGTAACAACTGAACGTCCTAATATATAGCAATCAGTATTACTTAAACATCCCACATACCCCACCCACACCATCAACACCTCCCTGCCCACAAGTAGCTGAAATTAAGTAGATTATCTTCATATCTAAAATATTCAGATCCTCAAATATGAGGTTATATATATATTATAACTTATATTATTTGGACAAAACAAACCTTGCAATTAAACAAACATTACCAGATTTTTTTTTTTTACAGACTAAACAATTTAAAAGAAATTATGACACTATTCAGAAAATTACTCCTGTATAAAAATAATATGTAATTCTAAATTAAACACAAATCAGGCATATAATATATGACATTCACAGGATAACAGCCATCTTACAGTACCTCTTTTTGAGTCTTCTGTATGTTGTTGTTCTAGGAGTTGGCTGTGGGTCATCATTTAAATGATTTTCGTTTTGATGCCATGATGACATCATAAAATAAATTTAAACTTTTGAATTGCTCAGTTCTTTGACCAATCAAGTGTGTTCTGATTTCCTTATTAGCCAATCAGAGCTGGGGACGAAAATTATACCGCGCGGTTCTATTGGTCAAAATGTCATTCTAGTTCACTATTTATGATCTCTTTAATAAAACAGTAAAAGGTGGAAAGTATGACGCTCATTGTTGGTTATTCTGACCAACAAATTAACCAAGTGACGTCTGAGCCAGACCTCGACAACGACGATAATTGAAATAAAATGGCCCAGCAGAAAAGAACCGGAGACGACAGTGCTAGCTAAAGTTCTGCTATTTGGGGGTTAGTGTTTTTAGCTAACTTATTACCAATTAGTATAATATTTATTTGTTTAAAAAGTTTGTATGAAGGTTATTTTGTTCTTTTATCTAAGATTCGTTCAAAGATCTCATCGCAAGCAGAGGTGCACGCATGAAAAAACAAAAAATGGACCAAAAAGAACAACATGGTGGGGGATAAAGGAGCCAGACTGTTGAGTGGATATGAATCATTTTGACAAATGCCATGTTTTCAACTTGACAGTGCAGATTTAGATTGTAGATTGTAGGTTTTATGTACCACATGTGCGGTACATATTTGCATTCTAGGAAATGCTGATTTTTTTTTTTATTTCAGGGAGATGACTGAGATGAATAGCTACATTTAGAGAGAATGGCAAATACTTTTATATTGGTTATAGGCTGATAGGACAAATAAAGTTCTCATATCATTATATTGCATCTAACTGTGTTTAAGTTTGTCGCACAATTTCATGAAGTGTTTTTCCCAAGCCATAATGCAGTAAGTCCCCCTACAAATGAACATTCAAGTTACAAACTTTCGAAGATACAAACATGCACCTGCGCATGTTTAATCGCTGAAGTTAGATCACATGTTCGGAGTACATTGTCATGTGTGAGCAGCAGTTATAGTGTGTCCTAAGATGCGGCAATGAAGCTGGTACTGCTAATAGTAAATAGCCAATTGTATTAGTTTCCTAGTACCTAGACAATGTTTTTTGTACTTACGAACGAGCTCCCTGAACAGAACTCTTTGTATGTCGGGGACTTACTGTAAAATCTCATGTTGTCCCTCAGGCTTACTTAAATGTTATCTGTTCAGATTTTACATGATTGTTTTTATTTTAAACATTTGTTTAAATATTAGTCCCACTGTTTGGCACTGTGTGTTATAACATACATGCTAATATGGTTTAATGTAACTAATCTTATTTAAACAGAAAAGCCTGGTATTCCATTGTTGCAAGAGTTAGATGTTAATACTAGTCATGGCATGCCACTACAAGAAGATGCGATCAGGGCTTCCCTTCATGATAGATGGTCAGTAGGGCATAGGTGGGATGACATTTCAAAATACAGTGTGTTCATTTAAGTAATTAGGGTTTTTTAACAATATACACAAACTCAAGTACCCTCTACCACTGGCCAAATTCCATTTGATTCATTTGTGCCATGCAACAAAAATCAATAAATGTTTGTTCTTTTCCCTTGTTACATTAACTCAGAACTGATTAAATTAATGAAGGAGTGTTTAGAGTGCGTTCGGGCACTGATGTCTTTACCCAGTGGGACCCCCTCATCCACAACCTCAATGTCATCTTTATCAGTGGACTATGAAACTAAAATGGTACGTTACAATTAACTGATGAAACCTGAATATATAAAATCTATTTATTATTTTTCATTGTTCATTCATGTATGTATAGAATGCTGCATTTGCATCACTTTGGTGTTATAGCTTGGTGCTTTGCATTGTAAAATAGGTAAGTATTAAAGTTATATGGTTTAATAGGTTATGTGTATGTATATCTGACCATTATGACTTTAGGTAATTGTTTTTATATTGAGAAATGATAGTGGATTTCTCATAGGTAGGTAGGAAGCACCCATGTTGATAAGAATTTAATTGATTCACTCTCTCTCTTACTCTACCTCATATTCAGCACCCCTTGGCTGGCAGCAAAGTTACAGTTTCTAAGATGGCCTTTTTGCGTCTGAACTGCGCATGCATGACAATTTTTGCCCAAGAGCTATTTGTGTTGGTCTTCACAAAGGAGGTCCTTGCACAGTTCACCTTGACTGGCAAATCTGGGAAGGGGGGAGCCCCAAAAAGACAGCTGAACGTTGCCAAAGTGCGGGCCATAGGTACTTGTTATGTTACATTTTGTCTACTTATAAAGCCCCCTTAGTTTTAATAGCAGTAGGATTACATACACAAAGGAAACAAAATCATTCCTATAATTCCTATAATTTTAAAAGTTAATAAACATAATTTTTCAAGTTTCTGTTTTGTAAATAAATTTTTATTGATCATAAGAAATTTCGAATATTTTAAGATCCATGAGATTTTTTTTTTTTAAAGGCATGACATATTTCACTTTACATGCAATTAATCTGTTATATGAAAGTTTCACTTTTTAAATTAAATTACAAAAGAAAATGAAGTTTTTCAGAATATAACATTTTTTTGATAGCACTGTACTGTTTAACTCTAGTACTGTACTTCCCTGACAGTCTGTTCTTAAAAGATAACTTCATATTCAATAGTTTCCACTGACAATGAAACCAACAATAATCTCCGTGTAGTCTTGAACTTTGTTGGTAAACAACCTGGAATAGCTTATCCATCTGCGCCATAGACCGCCACTATTCCCAAAAGCACTGCTCCACTGGCTGACATGTTCCCACATTTCAAAGCATGTGGTTAAGAAGATTTTTTAAAATATTGATGAAAGAAGATGAATTACAGTAACTAATCCAGGTTGCAGGCTTACAGACTTTTTTTTTTTTTTGATTATACAATTGTGAGTAGTGGAAAATCATTGCTGCATTTACCATGTGTATGAAAAGAAATATGCATTTAGAAATGTTCGCAGTTTTCCTTTAATGTAGTAAAAATGGAAGAATATGTTGCATGAATATACCCTGTGACATGATCTCTTATGCATTTTGTTAACGGATGCTGTTCTTTAGGAGTTTCCACTGACAAGTGCCTCTGATGTACGTGCAGCTATCAGACGCAAGTGTAATAATGACCAGTTTATACAAAAAAGGTGGGTAGACACACTCTAGTGTGTATGAGGGCCAGTTGTTTATGGAAGGTTGGAACAAATCATTGTGTGGTAAATGTCATTTGTTTTAAGTTTTTGCAAGTTTGTGCAACTCATATGAAGGTTAATTGCAACTGTACTTGAATGGGCTTTCAAGCATCTTCAAAACATTTCCTTCACCAAATACTTCACTTTAGGTGAACTTTTAGCACCAAATCGTTTCTATGTGTGGTGAAATTGTATGACAATTTGATATAATACTTATAATTTGATATAGTACTGTCATATAGTACTGAAACAGAAAGTGCACCCTCCTTCAGTTTTTATTTATCAGGGCCTAAACATGAACTTAGGAACTGTGTGGGCCACACTAAGTTTTATAATCAAACAAATAACATACTGTAACATGACAAGCTTTTGCTTGCATTTCAATATGCAGCTTTTTTTTCCTCAAAAACTAAACCAAAATTAAGCAACCAGGTGGGGAAAGATAAGTACACACGTCCTACAGTACTTTCACAGTCATTATGAGAGTTATTAAAAGTTGCGGCTTGTCTAATGAAACGCCTTAGATTAGTTAACTATCAGGAAGTGTTACAGTCACTTTAAATGCATAGTTTTAGGTACAGTGCTGTGAAAAACTATTTGCGCCTTCCTGTTTTTTTGGAACCATGAAAGGATTCCTACAGTATACCAACACAATTATTTCTGCACTCAGCAGTGGGAATGTTTCAAAATTTTTTAAATTAGCAGTTATTAAACCACTAATTAAGAAACCTGACAGACATCGACCCCTGTCAGCTGTCTAATTACAGGCCGATATCAAACCTCCCCTTTATCTCTAAGATTCAGAAGATAGTAGCACAGCATCTATGTTCATATCTAGGCCTCATCACAGCACAGAGACAGCACTTGCTAAAGTAGTAAATGACCTCCTATTAGCCTCTGATCTGGGTTGTGTCACTATGCTTGTGTTACTCAACCTCAGTGCAGCTTTTGACACCACTGACCATAGTACAGATGTTACTCAACCAGAATTGCACTGCTACTGTTGCGGCACCCGGTGACGGCATTAGGGTTTTGGCGGCTTTATGTCGCTAAGTGGCGCTGTAACCATAGACTAAGGTACCAGGCCTTAGGTCATTCTCTCTTCCTTGAGATTACATGACAAGAAAAAAAGTGTTAAATTACAATGTTTAAACATTGTAATTCAATCAAGTCAAGTCAATTCAATTTTATTTATATAGCGCTTTTAACAATTGACATTGTCGCAAAGCAGCTTTACACAATAAAAAGAAGTAAGTTTGTATGCAATGTGTATGAATCAAAATGATTGTCCCTGATGAGCAAGCCGAGGGCGACGGTGGCAAGGAAAAACTCCCTGAGATGGTAATAGGAAGAAACCTTGAGAGGAACCAGGAAGTTCAGTATAACAGGAGATGTGTTCAAATTAAAATTAAAAGGAGTCCAGTTTGTTCCTGGAGGCTCAGGTAGACTGTAGGAAATTCCACTCCTGAGCTATCGAACAACTGAAGTCACAGGTCCCCAGAGAACAGCTGTCAGCATCAATCAAGGACAGGACAGTCTTCATGGAAACCATCCCCAGCCACCACATGAATCCAGGCAGTCCACACGGGGCATCCATGCGACGAGATCTCCAACCAGAAGCAGGACTCCAAGGACGGATTAGACGGTTCCAGAGGGCAGAGGAGTCTGGATCACTGGCAACTCAGGAGCGACATGTATAGCTCGACAGAGAGATAGGGAGAGGGAAAGGAGAGAGGGAGAGAGAGAGAGGAGATTGCAGAAGAGGAGAGAACAGAAAATAAGGAGAGATGGCAGTTAGGTATGGTCACAGTCAACATGTATAAGGTGAATGTATATTTAGTGCAAAGTGCAAGCAGGGACTCCGGCAGGACTAACTATAACAGCATAACTAAAAGGGATAGCCAGAAGGAAACACAGACACGAGGGCTCCCTGTGATGTAAAGCAACCAATCACCTCACTGTCAACAAACCTGAGTGACCAATGAGAGTGGGGAGGACAGCATATTAACATACCAGTTCACCAGAATACTCTACGTCCATGAATCCCCCAGAACTGCTCCTTTACCTAAGGCTAATCTATTTACAAAAATGCTTGGCTAAATAAATAAGTTTTTAGCCTAGACTTAAACACTGAGACTGTGTCTGAGTCCCGAACATTAATAGGAAGACTATTCCATAATTTTGGGGCTTTGTAAGAAAAAGCTCTGCCCCCTGCTGTAGTTTTAATAATACGTGGCACTGACAGGCAGCCTGCATTCTTTGATCGAAGTAGGCGTGGCGGATCGTAAGACACTAGCAGTACACTCAAATACTGTGGCGCGAGACCGTGCTTTAAATGTCAAAAGTAGTATCTTAAAATCGATGCGAAATTTCACAGGGAGCCAATGCAGTGTAGATAAGATAGGGGTGATGTGCTCGTATCTTCTGGTTTTATTGAGGACTCTCGCTGCTGCATTCTGTACTAACTGAAGCTTGTTTATACACCTAGTTGAACAACCAGAGAGTAAGGCGTTACAATAGTCCAACCTAGAGGTGATAAAAGCATGAACTAGTTTTTCTGCATCATTTAGTGACAATATGTTTCTTATCTTGGCAATATTTGTAAGGTGAAAGAAAGCTATCCTGGTAATATTATCTACATGTGCTTCAAACGAAAGGCTGGAATCTATAATCACACCAAGGTCTTTTACTGTTGCATTTGATGGAACAGAAAGGCCATCTAAAGTTACTGCATGTGATCAGAAAGCTTACTTCTAGCTACTTGTAGTCCTATGACCAGAATTTCTGTCTTATCAGGATTAAGCAGAAGAAAATTAATTAACATCCAATCTCTTATGTCCTGCACACACTGCTCAATTTTAGCAAACTGGTTTTTCTCATCTGGTTTTGCTGAGACATATAATTGTGTGTCATCAGCATAAGAATGAAAACTAATACCATGTTTATGAATTATGTTGCCCAGAGGAAGCATGTAAAGGGAATAAAGCAGTGGGCCTAAAACTGAACCCTGTGGAACACCAAACTCCACTTGAGAACATGAGGAATGGTCACCAACTAAATTTACAAACTGATAACGATCAGTCAAATAGAATCTGAGCCGCAAGAGGGCAGTTACCTTAATTCCTACTACCTTTTCTAATCTGTGAAGGAGAATACTATAATCAATGGTGTCAAAAGCTGCACTGAGGTCCAGTAACACAAGTATAGTGACGCAACCCTGATCAGAGGCCCATAGGAGGACCTTTACTACTTTAACAAGTGCTGTCTCTGTGCTGTGATGAGGCCTAAATCCTGACTGATACAGTTCATTTATGCTATTTCTGTGTAGATGTGAACATAGCTGCTGTGATACTACCTTTTCCAGAATCTTGGAGATAAATGGAAGGTTTGATATCGGCCTGTAATTAGAAAGCAGACAGGGGTCAAGGTCAGGTTTCTTGATTAGCGGTTTAATAACGGCTAATTTCAAGGATTTGGGGACATAACCACTACTGAGTGAACAGTTAATTACTTTCAACAGGGGTTCTATTATTGCTAGTACTATTTGTTTGAGAAAATGTGTCGGTATAGGATCTAATATACAGGTTGACGATTTTGAAGAAGAGATGAGTGAAATTAGTTCCCTCGCTTCAAGG
>JAAGKR010001253.1:0-38019 GCA_011419295.1 Clarias macrocephalus
CCTTTCCCCTTCAGTGAATTGGATTTTCCATCTTGCGTCAAAAATTCGATATAACTAAACCCTAAATATTGGCGCCTTTGTTACTGTATGCAGACTCCCTCGCTGGGCTTTTCGTATAATACCTATAATCATTACAGCTTTCAGGAACACGATTTGTCAATCAATATAAAATTGAATAATTATAAGCATTAGTGGATCATATTGACGGTTACCCGAGATCAGTATGCAGTATCCGATGCAGGTTTTGTCAGACCTGACAGACCAAAATCCTGTGTGAGGTTTAGAGTGGCTTTATGTTTCTGTCGCTCTGGGCAAAACAAAAAGGTTTGAATTGGCATGAAAGAAATTGGCTGCAGTGTGGAGTCTGTTGAATCTCCTGTCACTCCCATTTGTTCTCTTTCAAAAATGAGAACATTAATTTCATTTCAGGCATGCAGCATGAATTATTCGAAAATGGCATGACCAAGCGACTTGTTCTGTTGTTATATATATAAATAACCTGCGGCAGTCAAACAAAGATCCTGAGTATGTTCGGCACAGCCTGGTACAACGTGAGCCCGGAGTGAAATGTTTGCTTGACGAAAACAGAATATAGCGAAAGAGACAAAAGTGACAAATTGTGTGACATTTCCAATGTTACAAATGTTCCCCTGGTGCACAGTCTGCTAACAAACACCGTGCAAAAGTGGATTGTTTCCATCAGACGGCAGGTCTGACTTTTATGACTTTACAACCCAGATTTCTCAGAAGTGACATAGCTCTTCCCAAAATCAATTTCTGTTTAAACAAAAGACTCCAAGCATAGATTTTGGAGGAGATTGAACTGTCCCCTGAGCCAGACTCTGTCCATGCATCTTTTTAGGTTTTCACTTTATAATGAATGTGTTTGGGGGTCTTTTGATTTATTAATAGTGGTGAAAAAAAAATTCATAATAAAGAAATAAATGCATGCGGTTCAGATTATTTAGGTGCCGTGCCATATAGAGCTTTCCGCTCATGATACTGTATGTGGATTTGTCCATGACTGAAATTGGGAACTGGTAATGTTGGTAAAAAAAAAAATAAATAAAAATAAATAAATAAATAAAAAGTCAGTACTGCAGTCGTATACTGTTGAGACATAAATTCCCTTTGAAATGTTTGAACTTCAGGTGAATTCCTAAAGGGTTTGTGTAGAACTCTACAACAGATTGGTTTCCAGGAATAAAAAAAAAGCCTTTCAATTACAACCACTTATGCCCCTTATTGAGGCTAAAAACTCTTTATTATACAGTGAACCCTTCAGGAACCATGTAGGTTGAATAAGTGTACATTCATTTTATTGTTCATATAATGGGTGGGTGAGAGAACATAGTGCAACATTTGTATGTAAAATATAATAAGGGTCATTTGAAGTGTGTGTGTGTGTGTGTGTGTGAGTGTGTGTGTGTGTGTGTGTGTGTGTGTGTGTGTGTGTGTGTGTGTGTGTGTGTGTGTGTGTGTGTGTAGTGCACATGAGCATGTGTGTGTGCATGCAAGTGTGTACAGCTGGAACTAACAAGGATCACATTTAACAACATACTGTACAGTATATTCTTTTATTCAGCCTGGTTTCTTATGGTGATTTTTAAAAATTGATTGTTGCCTGTTTACAAACATTCCTCAGATCTTTAAGACTTTGTAATTCAAATTTTAAACGTGTTTATTATATTTAAGACAAACAGTCTCTCAGATAGCTTTTGATGTATTCTTTGTTTTGGTTTCTTTTTTGTTTTGTTTTGTTTTGTTTTGTTTTGTTTTGTTTTGTTTAGGTGAACCATTAACTTGCTAAAAATCCATTTGGATTTAGTAAATGTTTGTTTTTATATGTTAAAAAATGTTGCATTAGATTTGCATTTAACTTATTATAAAAAATAAAAAAAACAAGTCATTGACTGGCCATTAGTTTTCAATGAATACCCATAATTTTAAACTTTAAACTATGACTTTATGTCATAGAAACCAATTCTATTAACATGTGTTTTTATTTCAAGTGCAGATTATATAACTTTTTTTTATTTATCATATCTCCATTGAACCATGCATCCAAACATGAAATTTCCCTACTGCTTCTTTGGTATTCAGATTTACTTCCTGTAATAACATTGTCCCCAGTTACTAGCACATTGAGCAATATTCAAAAGTTAATGATTATGGAAAAATCAAATTGCCTCCATCATTGCCAGGCTGCTCAAATTAAACGATCTGTCTTTGTTCCTCCCTGGATCTTTGGCAGGTGAGCCGCTTAACACGATAGTCTGAGATGTTTATTTATTTATTTTTTTTCTGATCTGGCAGGTGGCAGAATAAGGTCATCAGTGTAACCGCATCTGCCTTGGCAGGAAGTCCTGACTGACATTTCCATCTTCATGATAGCTCTCATCAAAAGAAATCTCTTGGTCTTGAGAGAAATCTCAGCGTAGCAGATGGACAGCAGAACGTAAACGTGAAACATGATAACATTGTCTCCTGTGGCAGGCAACAACCTTCACTTCCTGATAAAAGGTCTACTACACTACAGTCTTTGTCTCGATAACGCAGCGGCATTGTTCTGTCAACGACTGTGGAGTATATAGTTCTAAGAAATATAATTTACAAGTTACAGTGTTCTGTCAAGAGGGTCTAGGGGGTATTGTTTTGAATTAGTACATGACTCCAGACCCCTGCCCAGCTCCCTTGAGGGCTGTTTCACTGCTAAAATAGAAGCTCAATAGCCAACAATAGCCAAGTTACAAAAAACTAACAAAAAAACCCCCCAAAAGATAAGGATATATAATAAGGATAATAAAAAAACAGAAACATTAAATAAATAAATAAATAAATATATATATTTTTTTAACATCACTTAAATAAAGACACTACAAATGAATTACGTAATTTTTCCAATCTGCTTTTATTTATGCAATTGACGCTTTAATGTCTAATTAGGGCCCAAGCACTGTGACGTCAGCACAATGACGTTGTAGTTCTGGTAGTGCTGATGCTCAGATAGTGCTGATGTCAGCGGAGGGCCTATTGTTGTTTTAATGATTTTTTCCCCCAGCATCAGGGGCTTTTTGGAGGTCTTGCATCTCCAAAAGTCAGCAAACAGGTTGGCTGCTGCTATTTAACCATGACAATACGATCTAAAGACATTGGGGATACAAAATTGTGAAGATACTTTTGAAATCTCAAATAGTTTCCCCAGTGAAAAAAATACACTTTATTGTATTGCAAATATATTGAAATATATATTTGAAAAATATATATATTATTCAAAGTAATTGCATTTTAGTACACTTTCCAAAAATATCACTCACTCACCCACTCATCGCTATACCGCTTATTCCTATAGCAAACTTTAAGTATACTACGTAGTTCTTAGTCTGCAGCAAGTACACTTAAGTATGCTTTGGCATGCTAGGATTTAATATACTTAGCAAACTTTTCTTTTCTTTCTTTTTTTTTTTTTACTTCAGTTGACCGTGACAAAGCCTTTAATTTTTGGTGGAACGTGTATAATAACTTCCTTAGTTATATAATATACTGTGTCATGATGGTATTGGTATTTCCAGTTTAAGTGCATGTGCCCACTGTCTACCTGGTGCGCCTGGGTGGCGATAGCGCATGTGTTTGTGTCTAAGCATCGTTGCTTTGCTTTGTCTAATCGAAGATTTGTACGTTCGAAATCATTTATGAAAAGCAAGAGTTTATTAAAGCATAAGCACATTCATTATCATCATTAGCATTTTAAGAAAATCCTTTTACTTTCATGTATACATAGAGAGAGAGGAGTGCACATGAATGCAGATAGTATACTAACTAAGATATTTGAATATGAACAAATAAATGATTTCAAGAAATTTTTATCACTTGTGGTAGTAAAAAACAAACAAACTGATATTTATCTCAGGAAATATGCTTCCAAAGATGTATGGCATGACCTAAGTCTTAGATCCTAAGTAGGTCATCAGTGACAATTTAAAAAATTCGTTTTGCAGTTTTGTGCCATAACAGATCTAAAATGAGTAATGTATGCATAAGGTACACTGACAAGCCATAACATTATATGGGAAAATCTTAAACCCAGTATTGTGTAGGTTACCTTTGTGCCACCAGGACAACCCTTTCCCCTCAGGGCTTGATGCTATGAGACGTATGGCGGCGTGCTGTTGTGTTTCAGTAGATCCTTTGGAAGCTGTGAGTTAAGGGGTGAGGCCTTTGAGGATCTAACTTATTTGTCTGAAGCATCCCATGGATACTTGATCAAACTGGGATTTGGGAAATTTAGAGGCAAGGTTGCGACCTTGGGATCTTAGCAGACTGGTCCCCATGCATAGCGGTCATGATGCAATGGATGTTCTACTATGGCATTGATTTTTTTTTTTCAGTGATTTGTATTGCATTGGCTTTTCTGTGGGATCAGACTGGACCGGCTGGTCCTTTGCTCCCCATGGGCATTTTTAGTCTTGAAAACAAGGTTTTTAATTTTTTTTTTTGGTCATAGTCAAGGTCAAGGTCTATTCATGGATCATCCATCACTGAGATAAAGTGTTTTATTATTATTATTTAAAAGGTGTGATGGATTTGCACCCTGTCCAGGGTGTACGCCACCTCGTGCCCTAAGTCTCCTGGGATAAGCTCCAGGTCCTCCTCAACCCTGTACACAAAATGAGCATTATAGAAAATAAGGATGAAATTGTTTAAAGGTTTTAAATATATATTTTTTCTAGCAAGTCTAACAAATCTATTAAATTTGGGTTGACTGGTTTGTACCACTTTGAATATTGCCTGCATTAGCAGATATAAAAATGGGACCAAAAAAAAAAAAATGTTGGTGTTATTGATAAAACAACAAAGGCTGGATGAGCACTGGGTTTAAACAAAGCAAATATGGTGAATGGACACCTAAGGAGATTTCTCTTCCCTGTTGGATTGCTATTATCTCCCTAACTGCAGTACACAATGTTCCCCAAATGAGATTTAATACAATTTTGAAGTGTTTATAAAAATGGGGGCTTTCATGAGCATCCTCGCAATTCAACAGCTTCCCAAGAGGCTGAGAGATTTGCTCTCACATTATTTGGGCTCACAAACAAGACTCCTAATGCTAAGCTTTTTGGAAAATATACAGAGGGCTAAAAAAAGGGAAGCTCATGTTGTTTAATTGCATGAAATCAACTTGGACAATTTGCTGCATACCAGACGCAACCTTCCATTTTACAGTGGCTCCTCTTCCCATTCAGCATTTAAGGCTGCATCTCAGCACTTTACATTCTCTTTCAGGTCAGACAGATTATCCATCCATGGCCAAAATATACTGAAGATAGTTACACTGTTAACCTGGACAGCTAAGCATGCTAATTAACGTGTTTTATCCCTAGGAAGGAAGCTGTGATTAAAAAAAAATAATAATAAAATAAAAAAAACCTCCATGGCTCAGAGATTTGACAGAATATAAGATGAACAGTTGGAGAGGAAAGAGGAGGATAACATAATGGTTACCATGGAAAATAAGTCATAATACACCTACATTACACCCTTGTCTTATTGACGAGTGTGTACAGCTACAGTATGTCAGTTTATTTTATTTTATTTTATTTTTTACAAATCATTCTGGCTACTATGAAGTTGGACAGTATTGTATGTAATCTCAGTCTAGGTGTAAACTAAATACGAACCCATTGATTTTAAAACTTAAAAAAGCATCTTATATACATTTGGGGTAAGTTAATGCAAACATTATACTTCTATTCCAATCCATTAGATTAAAACAATGTGCTTTAAAAACCTTTGTGTGGAAAGTTGTTACAGGACATTAGTTCTCAACCCTGATCCTGGAGGATATTTTGGTGATATTTCCAGGCCAGGTGGTGGTTTAGGATCAGGGTTAAGAACCATGGTTATAAGAAATCAACCAACAATTATGTTAAGTATCAAAGAAAAAGTTAGTTCCTATTATTATACAATGTGTTATCCATGCATCCCATTTAGGAATCTCGGTAGTCCAACTCAGGACTCTGGAGGCCAATGCTGACTATTGTATTTTCTTTTACACAGCACATACGGTCAGCATTTACACACACTATATGTGCAAGTTGGGAACGGCAATTAGGCTAATTTGCATGTCTTTGGACTGTGGGAGAAAACTGGAGAACAACCAAATATGAGGAGAACATGCAAAGTCCATGCACGCAGACACGAGGCGGGAATCGAACCCGGACCCTAGAGGCGCAAGACGACAGCGCTAACCGCTAAGCCACCATGCTGCCAAACAAAAGTTATGAGAAGATATAAACAGTTGTTCCTGCTGAAGCTTTTGCAGCTTTGTGAAGTAAGTTAAACAAAAATGATAACTGTTCATGTTACAGAGAAATTCGAATACCGCTCCATCCTGAAGAATGTTTATTTGGGGAGAAAACGTACAGTTTTACTCTAAAGCATTAACACTGGAGACTCCTTCTAGAATGGTAAAATATTCCTCGGTGAAAAGTTCACTACATCGACAATTACAGGCATTAAAATTTCATTTCTACATAGACAATCTACAGTATATACATACCAACCCCAAGTGTAACTGTTACTATAGAAATGATACCACATTAAAATTAACACATTAATATAAATCTGAAAATGGATTCCATAACTCACTCTCATTATTTCGTTCTTTGTGTATTTATTCTTAGCTATTGAAGTGTGTGTCCGAGATAAACAGAACTGTTCAGTCGAACTGAATGTAATGTATGAGGACTAAAAAAAGGAAGCTCATGTTGTTTAATTGCAGGAAATCAACTTGCTGCGTGCCATGGTGTTGAGCTTGATGTAGAAAAATGCCATTTTATACGAGTTCAGTGGCTTCTCTCCCCATTCAGCTTTTGTGGTGGCATCTCAATACTTTTTTTTACTTGAGATCAGAGATAGATTATCCATCCATGGCCCCAAATATACTTAGAATATAATATAAATATAATTATTCCATGGCTCAAGGATGTGGCGGCATGTAAGACGAACAGGTTTAACTGAGTAATGTTTTTCTTTCCTCTGTGTTTTAACGTTCATCGAGTGCAAACGTTTTTCAGCAATTTGCATGCTGCATGCATTATTTGTTCTTCTGAGTGACAAAACGGAAAGTTAATAGAGTTGAATCCATCTAAATGCCTAATTACTGTAGGATGGTGTCTTAACAGTGACACAGGACATTAGGTACATCTTGTATAGAATAACAAGAAGAACAGCTTTGAACATTAGAAAAAAAAAGCGTTTTTATTAAAATGCACTAAAATGCTAAATAAACATGCCCCAGTATGTAATATTGTAGATACAAAGTAACTTAATGATACATTGTATTTCAATTTAAATGAAATCATCTATCAAGCAAATCAATGTAGTGTTTAGTGTGATGTAAATTTCCACCTATATTTGTAAAAAGAAAATTTAATTGTAATTAATTACCCATTAACAATGTCAATGCAGTAAACGAGTACAATCAAGAATGTTTACAAACATAAAGTGTTAGTAGCTGTAACTGGGCCCATTATAAGATTGAAATAAAAAATACCTAATATACATTTGCACATGCTTGTGTTGATCAGCAGAAGAGATGTTCATTGAATTCTTATATGAAATAAGTCAATTTGATAAAGACGACTTTCTCAGCATAAACCTCTGTTTGTGTCAACTAAGGCTTTAGCACCGACAAAGAAAAGCTAAAACTTTTATATTAGTGATAAATTTGAATGATGTTTAGCTAGAACTTAAATGATGTATTTTGTACAATAATGTGTTTAGAAAGTATTGATTTTATTTCTTGAATATGTGGTATTTTATAGCATCCTGAATTAAAACAAATAAAATAAATAAATGTAAAAAATTATATATAATTTTTCTTTATTTATACGATGGTTTATGGACAACTTACAATCACGTCAAAGTTTGCACCTCTCAAATGTGTAGGATGTGTTTTAGTGCTGTAGTATTAGTTTGCCTTTACAGGAACTGAGGAACCCTGTAGAACCCGGTGTACAAAGTAAAGTCCATGAAAACACGGTTTGCTAAGGCTGGTGTGCAAGAGCTTGAGTGTCCTCGATTTTCTATCGTTTTTTTTAAATTATATTCACGTTTATTCCAATACATCATTCCAAGAGCAAACACAATTCATAAGAAAGTAAACAGTCACTACAGTGACAAATGCTTTAGGGAAACTTTATATGCAATTGTTCAAGGGACCTTTTTTTTTTTATTATTATTATTTTTTTAGCGGGAACAACATACGCATGCTGGAAATAAATTACATTTCAGATAATTCCCTGTACAGTCAGAGAATGTGAAATTATATAATTTCCCAGTGCAAATTAGGATTAATCATATTCTCGTTTTGGAGTTTGAGTCCATTAAGATGGAAATTGAGCACTTTTGAACATGCTGCATAAGCAGGTTTATTTTCCGCCACCACACAATGGAGCCATCAGGAATATGTCTGTTTCCAGAACAGTTCCACTTGGGTCACAAGAACGTATTTGTCTTTCTAAACTTTGTTAGTATAAGTGAGACTGTGTATCATTTTCAGCTCTGAACAGTTTTTATGAATACAATATTAGAATGTGTCCTTATTTCCTTATTGTGAACTTTTAATCTAAATATTAGCTTTTAATCCTTCCCAGGCCTGTTCATCCTTTGGGATTTCATTATGTATAAAGGCAGATTTGTTCAAAATATATATGAGGCTATTTTTTAAGCAGCCTGTGCTGGGAAAGTGAACGCAACTGAATGCAGAAAGATCAGGTTCATTATGCATTTAATTTAAATCTCAGCAGAATGCAGGTTATATAACGAGGGAGAT
Organism: Clarias macrocephalus; assembly: GCA_011419295.1. Classification (NCBI taxonomy): domain Eukaryota; kingdom Metazoa; phylum Chordata; class Actinopteri; order Siluriformes; family Clariidae; genus Clarias; species Clarias macrocephalus. Next base: position 8,837 of record JAAGKR010001253.1, read on the forward strand.
GAGCTTTGTCATGAAGATACCGTACAAATCAAAGGAAATGGAAACGTGTTTTTGTCTTTATGTAAAATATACTGTATATCTACTCATAGTGCCAGGTTTACCTTAAGGTACAGTACTGTGCAAAAGTCTTGAATCACCCCTCTTTTCTTCAAATGTACTGAAGTTATGTGCATTTAATTTAATAAATCAGAACAAATGTTTTACTGTGACAGACTGCAAAGTGCTTTAAGATATGAATTGGTTGTTTATACAAAAACGTCAGAAGCAAACTCATTTCCCCTCTCATCTGTTCCAACATTCAGGATTCATATGAGCTGTACTCCGGGAACTGAACTAGCAGCAAATATCAACATAGGAGTCCAACAACCAAAGTACAACACAGAGTCCATAGGCACCAGGTGTTGTCCCTGACAATTCCACAGGATTAAAACTAATGATATGAAAATAAACAGAATTAAATTAAACTATATACATTCACTCTCTCACTCGCGCTAAACCCTGTATTCAGGGTCACAGGCGGCCTGGAGCCTATCCCAAGTGACTTAGGGAAGGCTGGGTACACCCTGGACAGGGTGCCAATCCATCACAGGGCACACACATACACACTACGGCCAACTTGGGAACGCCAATTAATCTAACCTACATGTCTTTGGACTGTAGGAGGAAAACCACCAACCACGGGGAGAACATGCAAACTCCATGCACACAGAGACGGGAATCGAACCCGGACCCTGGAGGTGCAAGACGACAGTGCTAACCACTACACCATCGTGCCGCCTATGCACATTCAATTAAAGAAATTGGAACAAATGTTGTACTGCAAACAGCTGGAAAGTGTCTAAATAAACAATTTAAAAATTGCAGCAACCTGAGCTGCAACTCTGATCCAACCACTCAGCACTCCACATCACCAGTATACTAATCACCAGCCTATTAGATGTTTTTTTATTTTTTTTTTTTTTTAACACTTAAATAATTCACAGGTCACTGTGTGGCTTAACAAACCAAACACATTTTCCTCTGAAATTAATCAGGAACAGGGACAGGATTGAAAACGAGTGCCAAAAACCTGCCAAAGATGAGAAGCCTTTGGAAGGCTGGAAAATGATTCCTCAAGACTACATTAAAAATACAAGAAGAAAGTCTGGCTCTTTGGAAGCAAGATATGAAGAAATCAAGGGTGACTCGAGACTTTAGCACAGAACTATAAATCTCTTTTGGGTTACCCACATAAGAAATAATAAATTGTCCACCTTATTTGAGGGCCTCATTAATATTAATATGATTGAATATTAATATTATATTAATGCTTATGTGTCATGAACTGGACAGTCAGATGTAAGTGTGGTTTATTTATTTATTTATTTATTTATTTATTTTCATTTTTTAATTGTAATCCTGGCGACAAACAAAAGGACTGTTTCACGAGTGTGAGGCAGGTAAACAAGACAAGATTAAATGGGTAAGCAGTTATTAAAGGCTTGGTATCACCTCATACATATTCAGTGCTGTAACACTGCCAGTCCAGGTTATTTAAAGGGAGCAGTCTGGTGCTATTACTAAATAGGTAACTTAAAAACCGAGGATAGACATTGACTTCACTCTGAAAATTATGAGAGTTGTACTGTAAAAAGCAGTTTTATTTAAAATTCCATTCCCATAAGTGCATGCGATGAAATATAAATGTGCAGTTCATTGATGTTTGGGGAAAAAATACGTTCATACTGTATGAGTTCACTAGGAAGCAAGTACTGTAAAGTACATTCATATTAATCACCTTAAGTAACAGGAGGTGATCTGACTTGGAGCTCATGTGAAGATGGTAAAAAAAAAAAAAAAAAAAAAAAGGCATGTTAAAAATGTATGAATGATAATACCAGGATAAAAAGAGTACAAGGCTGTGACGGGAGTTCTGGTAACTCTCTACTAGTTCATATCTGTAGCTTTGCTCATGCATTAAGAACAAATCACAACTGCTCAAGCATCTTAAGGTAATCCTTTTTCAATTACAATAATAATACAAAGAATCTTTTTTTCACAATTCGGTTTCCACACCCACAGCTCACGAGATCCACTGTGACCCGACCAGGATAGTGTTTACTGAAGATGGATGAATTAATTCGATGAAACAATAAAGACGAAAAAGAAAAAAAAAAGTCCTTTATCTATATTGTGTGTGTGCGTCCTGGCTTCATTGCCTCAAGCCCTTTTAATCTCAGGGGAACATTCACATAGTAAATGCTGAGCTGAATTCAGTCTGAATAGATTACTTTAAAATGGAGGTATCAAATAAAGAGCAGTGAGAAATCAATTAGCATGAAGTCCCAGCATGGTAACATTAAGAGTGGCCTCAGTGGGTCATCACCATCTGGCTGAGAGAGACATTTAATCAGTGATTAAATAAATGCGGCACACTGGTGGTGCGCAACGGAAAAGCAGCAAAGGTCATTTGGTGACAGGGATTCACTAAAGTGTCCCCCCCCCCCCCCCACCCCCCCGCCCGCCCAATGGACAACCATTGCCTGAAATTGTTTAATGTTAGGCATATGAATGGATGGTATTTCCCAAGTTCTTTACAATCGGGATGTAGAGATGCCTGACAACTCTAAAGGACAAACCAATACAAAGTCTTAGTAGGGTAGTCCTCGAACGGTAGTCCTTTTCCCAGCTCCCAGGACACCCGATTTAAATAATCAGCCAAAAACAGCCTTTTTCTAGTTGAAGTAGGAGTGATCCAGGACCAAGGGTGACGACCACTGTATTCTTGCTGGCAGTCTGATCACATCATGTGTGGACATTTTCAGTCACCTGAAGAAAAGATTTCCACAACCCCTCTCCTAATTTTATCATATTTTGCTTCCAAATGAGCAGACTTGCATGCATTTTTAACGTACTGTACTCTTGAGGAATAGTTCTCCAGGTTTCCTGACAGACTTTTTTTTTTTTTTTTGGCTTTCAGTTTTGGCTCTGATTTTCAGTCCAGTCCCTGTACCTCCCCAGATTCAGAGGTTATGTTTTTGTTCGTTAAGCCAAACTATAAAAATGCCTTAAGGCATGAACCAGTGAGAAACAGGTGCAGATGATGACAGATGATCAGGCTGGTGATTAGTATACTGGTGATGCTGAATGCTGAGTGGTTGGCACAGACGAGAGGGGAAATGAGGTCGCTGCTGAGGTTGTTACATAAACAAGCAATTTTGTTTGTTCCCCAGATTTTCTCCCTAATTTAGTCATGTCCAATTCCTCCTCGTCACTAGGGGGCTCCACATTAAGGCTACTACCACTCAGTTAGGAGGGCCGAAGCGCTTTTCGAACCGCTCACTCGTGCATCGTTGGGAGCGGAGTAACACACTCGGATCCTATCCGCTCCTTCCGCTAGCGTGAGCTCACAGACGCCCCTGATTGGCTGTAGAGCCGTGATTAATGTGGGAGCACTAAGTACCTCTCATCCCTCCCCTCTGAGAGAGCTCGGCCAATCAGGTCTCTCTAGACCTCCGGCTGCGAGAGGCTACAGCACCACCCGGGAATCGAACTTTTACCGCTGCGCCACTCGGAAACGAGCAATTTTTAAATAGTACCTTTAGGCACTTTGCAGCCTCTTGCAACAAAACATTTGTTCCCATTTATTTCAATCAATCTAAATCATTTAATTTAATCTGATGAAATGAGAGGTGACAAGACTTTTGCACAGTACTGTAAATGCAGATGCCACTTTCGTTACTGCTGCTATTGAAACACAGCACATTTCATTAGTCCAAACTCAACTGTCAACTGGATCTGCTAGACATTTTCATTCATGAGATGTTGTTATGGGAGTTATTTTGTTTCAATGTGTTGACATCTGCTTCTGGAATTTGGTTTCCAGAGTATACCTCAGTTGTTCAGAGTGGCCTTACATGAAACGTATTTACTTATTTTTTGAATAAATGTCTCAATCTGAGTGTATGTGTCCATCCTTTTCCTGACAAAAATTTGAGCCCTACATTGTGGCATAGTGGGTGCTTCGGTCCTACTGTAAATAGTTTCTTGGCGAGCTATGACAACCCCGATGAGGCGATCAGATTTTGCGGCGTCAAGCCAGAGAAAGAAATAAGATCCCACCTGGTGCCTCAGTAGGAGGTTGGAGGAGGTTAGCAGAGATGGGTAGTCGCCCAGCTCGCTATAAAACTCATGCCCTTCATAATGCAGCATGACATTGTTTAGGTTAAAGGGACTCCTAGTATCGACCGCTAAGAAATGACTGACAATGTACAGACCAAGTGGTGAAGACCATCGGCACACACTGCATGTGATCCAGCAGCGAGTAAGGGAGCTCGCTATACAGATGGGCAGACGTTGCATATCCCAGATCAGCATGTGGTGGAATTTCTGCTGGAGCTTCTGGAGGAAGGAGCAGTGCTCATCGCACAGCTGGTTCCATTTACTGGTAACTCTGGTAGCACTGATAGCTATGTCCTGTGTTCAGACCAGCTTGGAAAGCCTCAATATGCTTTTCTGAGCCATGCCCTGCATCACCTGAGCTACGCTCTGCACCGACTGAGCAATGGTCAGGTTTGTCTTAGCCAGATATTGCACCCTCTCCATCTAGCCCAGCAGTGTCCTTTTGCACCAGCAGTTGGATTTGAGAGTGGGGTACTGCTTCCACCACCTGGCTGTGGAGACACCATGCTCGCTCTGCCATCCATGTTTGTAACTGTTTTCAATGACATTCTGTTTACGCCACTGCCTATGTTTGAGGATTTCAAGGCCCAGCTCCATGTCCATACCAAGCTCCAGGTCCTTTCTCATCCCAAGCTGCAGCTCTATCCTCACCCCAAGTTTCTGTCTCTGTCCAATGTGCATGCCTGTGTAGATCATAGCCACCAAGCCAAACCCAGCCCACCTTCCCTGCATCTTGTGCACGGAAAGTCCAACAAAAGATGTTGGTGGGTTCCGTTGACCTCCGGAGTAGCATTTTTTGGCGGGTTATGTTTGGGATAACACCTCGTGCCCATGGATTCTGTGTTGTACTTTGGTTTTTGTTTACTGTTTACTGATTTATTGATTGTTTGGGTTCATGTTTTCTATTTTTTCTAATAAATGTCTTCATCTGTGCTTACATCCCTTTCCTGACAGCATCAATCTACGTGACTGTACACGTCAGTTATACAGATCTCTGAGGTCCATAGACAGTAATTGTAAACAGTAATTGTAATAGTCTATTGTAATATCATGTACCAATCATGTATCCCCTTATAAATATTCTATCAACTGTTCTTACTGTGCTCATGGTGTGAGCTAACAACAGGCTAAAATACCCTGGTGCATAATGCATTAAGCAATGATTAGAACAAGTCTCCAGGGAATAAAACAGATTTTATGCATAAGAGAAAGAAAACTAAAAATTTCACATAGGAAAATGTGGTGATGTAGCCCAACAACAACAACAACAACAACAACAACAACAACAAAAAGTTACAATATTGTTACCATCCAAAATTTTTTACTATACTGTTATATTGTTTTACTATACAGTTCATACCATAACTATATTATATCTCAGTTATTTTGTCCAAAGGTTGATCTTATACTTGCTATATAAAACACACACCACAGATTTTCATGAAAATATTAAAACAGGCCGACACTGAGGTTCCTTTAAAAGATAAACATCTTCTCAAAGAAATAATTACCATACGTCACATTAGAGTCAGATTTTGTCAATTCCCAGCCATTATTACCTTAACTTTCAATTTTCAAAGTGCATCACAGACTATTGCACATCGATAAGTTTTTCAATCATTTTGTGAAGATGTTCCAAAGAGTCTTCAAACATCCGACACAACAGAGTACTGTATGTACTGTAGAGTATGCAATAGTGTTTCACATAATGCCGGTGAGCTGCGATTGAAATGAACCAACCATATCTGAATAAGTTCAGATGTGGATTAAATTTAAATTTTTTTACTCACTGAGCAGACATGCAGGCGGCACGGTGGTGTAGTGGTTAGCACTGTCGCATTGCACCTCCAGGGTCTGGGTTCGATTCCCGTCTCTGTGTGCATGGAGTTTGCATGTTCTCCCCGTGCTTGGTGGGTTTCCTCCGGGTACTCCGGTTTCCTCCCACAATCCAAAGACATGTAGGTTAGGCTAATTGGCGTTCCAAAATTGGCCGTAGTGTGTGAGCGGGTGTATGTGTGTGTGTGTGCCCTGCGATGGATTGGCTCCCTGTCCAGAGTGAACCCTGCCATGTGCCCTAAGTCACCTGGGATAGGCTCCAGGCCCCCCGTGACCCTTGAATACAGGATTAAGCGGTATAGATGATGAGTGAGTGAGTGAGTGAGCAGACATGCCTCTTTGGACTCATTAATCAATATGCCTACTGTATATTTGACTAGATCAATTGCTGTGTGGCTGCTAGCAGCATCAGTGTTTGGTCACAGTGGCAGCAGAGCCAGATCAAATGGAACCCATGCAACTGTGGAGAACTGGTTTAAGTGCAGACGAACTAGCCAAGCAAATGAGAGAGAGGCTTTCTTTATATTTTGTTCTTTCAAACCAGTTCCACAGTAACGGTCCTACCAGTAATAACAGGCGCACCTTTGCTCTTGCACCAGAGGGGTTGAAGCTCCTACAGTAAGCATTTTTCAGTTTATATAGGAAGAAAAATGATTAATTCAAATTCAGTTCAGTACTTTGATTAGATTTTCTGATTTTCTCTTGTTGTTGGTCTTTTGGCTGCACCCAGCAAGGGGTCGCCACAGCGGACCATCCCCAGCGGCTGGGGTTTGGGCTGGGAATCGAACCCAGGCATTTTGCATGGCAGATGAAACACCTACCACTGAGCCACCAGTGCGCTAGATATTTTCTCTTGTAATCGTAAGCTTCGTAGACCTGGACAGAAACAAGTTGAAGATTTCCACAAGACCACTCAATCATGCACTATAACCCTGATGGAGGAATCATAGAAGCACTTCAGTCACACCCTTCTTGTCCCTTCAGATCATTAAGGTACATCAGAACAGGATATTCTTCTAATTGTCACCAGGGAATATACCATCGTTCTAGGCTACCTCTGGATGCACATGTATGACCCATTCCACATGTACGGAAGGGGTATCAATGATCACAGATTCAACAAGTCACCATAAAGTATTCATGTCCCAGTCAGATCTGATTAGTCCCTACAATCTAAACTATATAAGAAAAATGGAAGACCACTTTCAGTACCACTGCTGGTCAATTTTGAATATATTGCTATGCTGTACAGGTTTTCTATTGCCTGCTTAGTCTTTCAATGCCTAATTAATGATGTCCTAAGGGAAATGCTCAGCAAATTTGTAATAGCTTTTATTGATGACATCTTAATATATTCACCTTCCCTGGAGATATATATCAAGCATGCAAGGAAGATGTTGTCCTCAAATCAACTCTGCGTCAACTAAAGAAATGTGAGGTCCATGTGACCACTGTCCCTCTTCTAGGTTGTATTTTACATCAGGGTCACCATAGTTCAAATAACATGGGACTGAAATTTTAGTTAAGGTGGTAAAGGGACTATGATGGTTTTTAGGATTTACAGACTGTTAAAGAAGATTTATTCAAAGCTTCAGTTTGATTATATACCCATTAAAAAGTGTCTGAAACATTTTACTTAGAGTACAATTCTAAACAAATCCACAGGTTTGGTGAGAAACAAAGAAACAAAGTTTCTTTCAAGATGAACAAGATCTCATTGGCAGAACAGAATTACGAGATAAGGGGCTGGGAATTACTATCAGTAAAACTGGTGGTAAAAAAAGTTGGAAGATTGGCCGGAAGTGGCCCAGCACCCATTTATTGTTTTCATAACCCACGTCTGAATTATTGACAAGCTAGATGGGAATTGTTCTTCATTCAATTCAAAATGATTCTGCCATATCGCCCAGAATGAAAAATACAAAAGCTCACTTTTTTGTCTCATCAATTTCTTGCTTTAGAGCATGTCACCAATATTCCCCTCTTCATGCTTTTGCAAGCCATAGAATGGGAGACCAAAATAAATGATGCTCTCGGGGTCAAGTTGTCCATCATGCCCTGCTATCCTAACCTACAGTTTATTTTTGACAACCTAAATGGTACGCCAAGCACGAGTCCACATGACTTCTTTCATCTGACACCCTTATGCTCAAAGAACATACAGTATTGCCACCCGTAAGCTTGTTATGGGCAGCCCAATGTGTTTGGTCAAATGATATGGCATTAGATCAAAGGGTTAAAATATAAAAGCTGCAGCAAATGTTTGATCATGTTTTAGTAATTTAGCCAACAATCACAGGAATTTTAAAATATGTAAAAAATATAAAATCAAATAAGTGGCATGAACATATAAACCATATTGATTCTCTGTCTGTCTGTCTGTCTGTCTGTCTGTCTGTCTGCCTTAATCTCTATGGCAAATCCCAATTTATTTTTAGTTTTTTTAATTTTATTAAATTGTTAAAGTTAAGGTGGAATTTCCAGAAATTAATTAGGTAACCTATTCTTAAAAAAAAAAAAAAAAAAAGGTCAATGATGATTCAAAAAATGCTTATATGGTAGCCTAACTGGGTTGTATGTAACTGGGTTTTCAGATATGTCCAGTAGATGAAAGCTATCATTACTTTTATAATGTGTACATTTTAACACTACCAGAATATGGGAATGATATTGCACACATGTAAAATGTTGAAAATTAGCATATTATTATTATTATTATTATTATTATTATTATTAATAATAATAATAATAATAATAATAATAATAATAATATTTATAATATTATTATTACATCATTTAAAATAGGCGAAAACAATCAGAAAACAACCTGATCATGTGTACAGTATCTGTGCTATTTCTTTGCTTATGTGACTTATGTAAAAAAAAAAATGCCAGTCATGTTTCTATAGTTGATTAAATTGAAATAAAATTCAATTCATCATGTTGCCTATTTCATGCTAAAAAAAAAAAAAAAGAATGTCACTTTATACTGCACAATCCTGAGCCCTATATATGGTTTAAGGGCTACCCCTAAAAAACAGTTAACCAACCATTCTTGCATGTAGGCATAATACTTTTCCATAATACCATGTCTATCACTGAATCTCTTTCTAGCAGATAGTTAATAGTTATTCCAAGCATTTTAGAAATCCTGGCACAATTATTCTCATCTCTCACTGCATTCTGTCTCTGCAGGTGCTCCAGGATAGAGCGCTGCGTTTGGATGCTGATCAGCTCGAGAAGTGCCTACAAATGAAAAGGAGGCAGAAAGCACTCCTGCGCTGCACTGGTTAGGGAAAGATGAGGCAAGAGTTAAATCCTACTGCATCACTATCAGCAGGCGGTTGAACGGCATTGTGGGTAGTGCGTTAAATGTTAACCAAAGCGAAAACGTGTGGGTGAAAGCAGTTTAGAACGTAAACGATAAAAAATTCATAAATCAAAAGTACATTGGATTGTATGATCAGATTTATCAGGCCAATGAAGCAATCCTTATAAGAACAGATTACTCGAGAGCAGCTAGAGAAGGCTTCATCAGTGTTAGATCTGTGACGCATACTCTACTCCCATTCAACCTTCTCCCTATCTACTGATACATACCGCAGGTAGAGCACAGAAGATTCTTTTTTTTTTAGCTGACTCAAAAGTTCATAAGCTGATTTGTCTATTGTTCACAGCCTTTCCCTTTATAAATCATCAGGCAGATAAAAACATTGTTCACCGGACTGGAGAGATAGGGTTCCTCAAAGGACTTCTTAAAAGCCATTGAAATAGACCTGTATATAATAGCGCATACCAGTCGTAAATAAAATGCAAGATAATCATCAGGGCCTGGAGACTTGCTGATTGGCAAATGTGAAATGCGATTTCTTTAACCGGACCTGATAATAGACTCTCGTTGTCAGTTCAGTGTAGGAAGATTTACCACTGTGGATGGGTCGTCCTTACCATTCGGCATCCTTTACAAAGCAAGATCACAAAATGTGCCCTTCCCATTCCGTCCCATAGTGCTGTTCCAAGCTTTTGTAAAAAAAAAATTTCCCCCCTACTTTTACATATTTCTAGTGGACCTACTGATTTACACCACAGAGACTTTGAGATCTAAAAATCAGAGGTCACCCAGACGGCGCTGTTGGCAACACCACAACCCTGACCAGAATGAAGTGGTTCTTGAAAATGGTTAAAATAATGGATGAGGAAAAGTTAAGAAAGTTTTTTTCTGTAAAGGCAACTTATCCTGTACAGTGTGATTGGGGACCTGGAGCCTACTGTATTCCAGGGGACTTGGGGCAGGAGATGGGGTAGACCCTAGACTCATACACTATGGGCAATTTTGGAAACACCAATTAGCCTACTCTGGATGTCTTCCGACGGTGGGAGGAAACCGGAGTACCTAAAGGAAACCCACCAAGCACAGAGAGAACATGCAAACCCAACACACACTTAATCGTGCTAATCACTGTGCCGCCACTTAATCTCATACGTTATAATATTTGTGGCTATTCTGATATGATTTTGTGATTTTATCTATAATATGGAAAGGATTTCCAGTGTTAGAAGTGAACTTTAAGGCTATTGAAAGTCTTTATAATACTGTAGAGTGCTATGCATGACCATTTTCCCCCTCTAATTAAATTCAAGACAGGCTGATGAGAAAATGAGTGTTCATGGCTGACATTAAATAGAACCACAAACGGATGAAATGTAAAATGTGTCATTTAATGAATAAAATTATAATCATTGGCAAATTGCTGTGGCATGAGAGGAATAAAATCACACTTTAGATCAGGGCAGCCCAGCCATTGACTGTTTTCCTACATCAGCATGCCTCTTACATATTACATCGAGTTAAATCTACTGCAAAAGCAAAGGATTTAATTGAAAGAACAGCTGGATATCAGTCTAATGATCAACAGTTCCCTTGGCCAAATTGAAAGTTTTTGGTTTCAAAGAAAAACAATCTAGCTTTGACCAAATGTAAAAATTATAAATCCAGATGTTCATACTGGAATCAAACAGACTTTGATAGGTAGGATAGTAACGCAGGACAATTCCTCAACAGCCTATCTATCCCATCATGATTAATTTGCACAGTATTAATGAGAAACAAACAAACAAACAAACAAAAAATGGTGTAAACAAATGAATACAGTGTAAAATATTCAGCAATCAACAGTGCTCAAAAATCTTCACTTTGAGGTGTTAAAGCATCCTCGCTATAGTCCTGATCTTGCTCGATCGGTCTTGATAATTACTGCTCCATGTGCAGGGACTGTTGGTTACGGGAAATTCGCAAATGGTGGAAAATTCCACCATTTGGAACAGCCCTTAACATCACCAGCACAGACATCACTTCCTGCATGCGTTACCATGGTAACATACTGTAAGAGTCAATACCTTGGCTACCTGTCTCTGCTGCTGTGGAAATTTCACACTAATTACAATAATTAAATATCGAATATTTATTGAAACAGAAACTGATACCATTATAAAGCACATACTATTGAAACGTGCATAACAGGAGGTACGTAGATTTATTTCTTTTTCGCTTACAGAATACCAGCCTAAATAATTCTATATAAATGATTTCTTGATTCAATTAAAATAGAAATTATTGTGTCCTATTAATATGATGTCATCCTCGATAATAATGAGAATAAATATATGAATCCTTTCTCAAGCTCCAGCGAAACACACTGACTGCTGATTCCCTTTTCCGGCGAAGTCAAGGCCTGTTGTTCAGTTGTTCCAAACAGCATTCGTTATTCCCTGGACGGTTTTACTCGCTGGGGTTTGGAATGACACTTAACATGGCTGAACACCCTGGGGATCGGAACACACATCCAGAATCTACACGAAACTCCACATTCCAAATCCCAGCTCACACATTCGATGGCACCTGAGTACTAATCATCTGCACCTGCACTCAATCACGGTTTTTATGCTTCCAGATGCTTTATTATATATATATATATTTTTTTTTCCTGTCTCTTTGCTTATTATTTTAATTATGACTTTAGCTTTTTGATTGATGCTTGATCAATATCTGATCCCTTAACCATAATTTTTAAACATAGTTTTTGGGGTTGTCTGACTGTGTTTTATTTTTTATTTTTTAAAAAATCCTACCCGGCAAGTAGGAAAAATAACTAAACATAATCTTTCAAACAGAGAAACCTATTAGTACAACCTCAGTTAAAATAAACAGAATACCACTTCATAAATCATTTTACCTCCGAGACATAACCCTTTTTCACAAGACAAACAGCTTTCCAATCCTGCCCTTCTGTATTAGTTTCATACCTCCAACAATAACCTGATAAGGTTTAAAAATGTCTTGCGAATGTATTGTGCCTTCTGAAAATTGTTTTCATTTCTTTGCATTCTTCCAAGACAAATGATGCACCAAAACGCCATTTGTACAAGGAATAGGGGATTATTAATAGCGCCGCAAATCCTTTTCAGTAAATGAGAAGCACTGACATGAAAACTGCTACTCCACTACAAAGCTCTCCTCATCCTCCATGCGCATGTTTCTCACCACTTCCCATGTATTACAATGCCATATATTACTATCCGGTGAGTGTAAATATGTATGAAGGTCATATAAGTCATTCTATAAGTCGATGCATATGAGGTCATATATGTGCAGTACAAATGCGTATTAGAAAGGACGCGGCTTGTTTTTCAATACTCTGCGGAAAGCAATTTAAATTATATACATTAATGTTCTCCGAATTATTTTAAACATAAAAAGTCTGATCAGTATTTTCTCTCCATAGCTAAAGTGTCAGGGTCAGTCCTACTGGCAATGCCGACCAAAGCACAATCCATGAAGCTTCAAACTGAAACAGTTAAGGGAAGGTTATATAAAGACCAGCAAAGCTTTAAAGCTTCCTAGAAACACTGTGAAATGCATTATAACAAAGCAGAAAAATATATAGTGTGGCCCGGGGAGCTCCAAGGTTGGACCAAACTGAGCTTCTAAGAATCCAGCTAGAAGACAAAAGGGGTTACAGAGCTCACTGACGGAAACAGAAAAACCTGTGCAGGCATCAGCAATATCGTCAGCGCTACACATATCCAGCCTCTTTGGGACATTGGCCTGGAGGAAGACATATCCGAGAAGGGCAAAATCTGAGAGGTTTTGGGAAAATTGGGAAAGACTTTTGGGAAGACATTGACTTGGTCTAAAGCCAAACCACCATTAGAGCATTAGAAACTAGAAGGCTTGTTGCCGTCTCAGGAAACATGCATGATGTCAACCAGCCGGTTATTAAAAAGAACCTGTTCCACTCAGCCAGACATCAACATTTAGAGTAGAAATCAATGTTCAAACAGTATAATGAGCCAAAGTACACGGCAAAAATGACAAAGAAAGAGCTGGAGTTGGAGTCAAGTTTGCATTGGAAAATGGTGAAATCAAAATGTGCATAGATCATAATGTATATATACATCTGAAACAACGCACACCTTTAATTGCTACAAAAAGCCAGTTCACAGTGAAAAGGGTGCAGTAAATGATTATTGATTAAAGCAGCCATTCCAAAATTTAACAAGGCTGAGGCTCAATTTGAAATATGAAAATCTTCACTCAAACCTTTAATCACAGCCCTGATCAACACACAAGACTAAGATAAAAGAAGAATATCAGATTGTTTAAATCCCATGGCTTTGTTTTATTTGTTCAGGCTACCTTTTTAAAAAACCTTTGACTTTTTACTATTTTCCCGCCAGCATTATTACCCATCGTTACCTGGTAGAGAGGAAACACAAGTGAGGCTGACGGGTAAGGAACTGAGCTTCTGATTATTGAATGGAGTCAATCCATGGCATCTGTTAGTGGAGGCTAGCAAAAACAACTGCTCAAAATGTAAAAGTGACTTTTTGAAAGACAAAAAGTTTATTTTTTACTTGCCTGACTGGACAACTGCACGAGCCATTCCACTTGCCCAAGCACGCATAATTTACTTGCCCAGGGCAAGTTTTAATGTCGAGCCCTAAGTGAGCATGGGTTGCTACAATTGAATTGAGCAAAGGGCATGGGGAACGTCTGGTGTGATGTCACACATACCAATGAGCTCCTCGGCCATTGTAGTGGTAAATTCACATGTAAGATAAAAGAAACAGTATTTAACATATGAATATGCCCCACAGCAGCTCTCCCCCAACAATACCAACAAGTGATATGGAAAGACTTTGAATTTTTGGAGTATATATGGATGCAAACATGCATAATTCATATATCAGTGAATAAAGGATAGAAGACTGTTTGGTTGTGGTATGCATACACAATCGAATAGACATATTATGGGTTTACAGAAATGTATCAGTCTTCTTAACAACAGTCCAAACCAAATGGAAAATGTAAGCCCCTTAAGGTGCTAACCACTAAGCCACTGTGCTGCCGAATCTCATTTTCCAAACCAAATGGAAAATGGAAGGCCCTTAAGATTCTTAGTGGTTTTGTGGTTAGCACAGTTGCTTTGCACCTCCAGGGTTGGGGCTTAACTCCTGCCTGGTGTCTGCGTGCATGGAGTTTGCATGTCCTCCCTATGCTTGGTGGGTTTTCTCCTGGTACTCTGGTTTCCTCCCATAATCTAAAGACATTCAGGTTAGGCTAATTGGTGCTTCCAAGTTGCCCATTAGTCTGCGTGTGAATGACAACTGGGCGTCGAGCTTGCAAGCCAAACTTAAGTGACTGCTACAGAAACAACGGATACTGTATATCTCCAGGGTTGGGAGTATCTGTGGCCCAATGGGCGGACCAAAATACCCAAATACCTCCAGCCTGAGACAACTACAGTAAGCCTAAATCTTGAAAATGGGTATTTTTAAATAAATACTTAACGGTTGATCTCATTTTTGCTACAATCCAGTAAAAATAGAAATACTAATAATTCATGGTGAGTATTTCTGGAGGCACTCTATCTTACTGTGTCTCTATCGATCTTATTGATATCTGTGTATTTCAGTGTATTCTTCATATGCTGGTACACTGGCTCCTTGTTCCATTTTGTGTACGTGAACAGTTTCTGATGAGTGTCTTTCTTTTCTTTTTCTTTTGTAGCAGTACTTCATTTCTCCTCTCCTGCATGTACGTTCTGGTCTTCTGGCGATACGTATACTCTTTGTGCTTTGTGCTCTTCGACTTCACAGCGTTCACCTTGGGGGCTAGGACGCTCAGTGTGTTTCTCCAGCTAAAGGAAGCGAAAAGTCTGGTATGTCCTTTCACAGGATACAGACTTGGTAATGGGGCTACTTCGAATGCCAACTAACATCCTTTTAACCTCAGCCCCCCATTAGCAGGCTAAACTAATTCGCTGCAATTTTGTCCCAAAGTGGCTGCGGGGAAAAGCGTCCTTATAATTCAGGAGAGAAAAAATGAACGGAAAGAATGATTGTTTCAAGCGGCAACAATTTTCAGTAATTACGTCTCAATTTCCGGAAGGACTTTAAATTTGAGATTTTATTTACGGGATGACAAAAGACATTAAATGACAGCATGCTCTTAACCCCGTTTCCTTCTATTCACAGCATGTTTTGCTTCAAATTGTGAAAATTTTCATTGTTAAACATTTTCATGTCTTAGAAGTCCTGGATACAGAGTCGCAAGGGACCTGGAGCCTATCCCAAGAATAGGATAGGCAGTATTACAGTAGCCGGGGTAAAAGGCAGGGCATTACGGGCAATTTGTTAATGTCAATTAGCCTAACCTGCATGTTTTTGGACTTGTGGAGGAAACCAGCGTACCCAAAGGAAACCCACCAAGCAGGGGGAGAACATGCAAACTCCATGCACACAGATCACGAGGTGGGAATCAAACCTGGATCCTGAAGGTGCAAGGTGACAGTGCTAACCACTACACCACTGTTTTGCCAATATATAAACATTATGTATTAAAAATAATGTAGAATGAATTTCAGCAAACCGTCAGAGATGGGCCAAATAAGCTATAAAAAAAAAACAAAAAAACAACAACAGCTATTATGTCAAATGTGTTCATTTGGATACAGAACTCAGATTCTGTAAACTCCTACTCATTCAGTTTCATTCATCTGGGAGATCTGAAAACAACCTCTAGTTTAAGGAGAATCCATTTCACAAATGAATCATACAGTTCTGGGATTCCCAACTCCCAACCATGTGCTCAGTCGGAGACCTTTAACCTCGGTACCTCTGCTACCCTGCTCTGATGCTATTAATAATAAAAACGAATGATAAATCATTAAAACCTGCATCCACTTTGGTTTTGGTGGAGAATAATATGAAGTACAGGGCAATGAAATGTTATCTAATCCATGTGCAAAACTGGCCAAACATAGTCTTACAGTAAAGTATGTGGAAAAGTAATTGAATGAGTGAACTGTGGTTTTTGGAAAGCTGAGTCCAGGACTAGGACAACTTGTCATAATTGATGAATTCTGTGTTCTACCAGAAAATCTTGAAGGAAATTGTCCAGTGCACTTGGGTTATGCAGCAGGACAATGATCCAAAACACGCCAGCAAGTCCATCTCTAAATGGCTTTAAAAAATTACATTAAAGTTTTGGAGTGGCCTAGTGAAGGTCTGGACTTCTGATTGAGATCCTTGAAAATGCCATTCCTGCTCGAAAACCCGCCAATGTGGTTGAATTAAAACAAATCTGCATGGCAGAGTGGACCAAAATTCCTCTAGAGCGATGTGAAAGCCTCATTGCCAGTTATCACAAATGCTTGATTGCTGTTGTTGCCGCCAAGGGTGGCACAACCAGTTATTAGGTTTAGATGCAATTACTTTTTCACATACTGTATGTTTAGACACCTTTTTTCCCTTAATAAATGAAATTATCACTTAAACTCCGGTTATCTTTATTATATATATTTTAAAAAATTATCTCAATCATTTAATTGTAACAAATATGCAAAAAAAAAAAAAAAGAAAAAAGACAGACCTACTATTTCACATATGCTTATGCATGTTTTGTCTTGGGGTCTTTACAATAAGTCAGTGATTCTGAGCCTGTTTTTTGTCAGCACACTTTATCCAAACGACACACCATTACCCGCTAAAACAGAGGTCAGCAATGAGACTTGCTGTTTGGATCAGATGCCACCCAGGCACCTGATATCCAGCCATGGGGAATTTTTTTTTTTTTTTTTTTAAAGCCTGAAAAGGAAAGTCTTGTCTTTTTACATACTGAAAAACAGACTAGTCTGTTTAAATTTCTTTTTAGAAGTCAGTTATACTTCATACACAAAACTTCAGACTGAGGTGGTCTTTTCAGTGAAGTGCTGATTGAGATGTGGTATCTCTGCCTTTCAGTGCCAGTTCCTACTTACTTTGCTTCTCTTTGGTGCATTTCAAACCCTCAGCCCTACACCACTGACATCTTTTATTTAACAGTTAACCACAGTGCTTTTAGCTGTGTTCCTACTCTAATGACCACCTATGCTCTTGTTCGTGCACACGCAAGCGTGCAAGAGTTACAGCACCAGGGAGTATCCCTTATTTGCTGTGAGACATTTTTTTTTGTTATTCTGCCTGCAATTGTGTTAGGTCATTATTACTGTGCTTGCTTTAATACTGAATTAGATTTTTTTTTTTTTTTTACACTAAAAGCTCCTTCACAGGTATTTCTATGCCAGACATTTTACATAATCCATGGCTAATAATAAACATGTTGAAAACATGTTTACATGTTTGTAACAAATTGAGATGTACTGTATAATTAGTGATATAATAGCAACAATTTATTTAACCCTAATGTAAGTACCTATCGTTAGTGGGGGAAAACGTTTGTAGAAAGAGTTAAAAGGTTAAAGCTAAAATAAGCTCATCATGTAATCAGTGATATTTTTATTTGTATTTCATGTTGAGGCCCATGTACATACTGTAGGTTGAAGCCCAACTGTTCGCTAACATCGCCTTTACTCAACATTTTGATTTCACTTATGGTGCTGGTTAAACTTCAGGGAGATACCTGGGTACTGCAAAAGTTTAATTTAATTCTGTCCAACTAGTTTTGCATGATGCTGTCACATAATCTGGCACATAGCTGTTCATAACTTCACTTATACCTAATATTTTAATTTTATTTATGGTGCAGTTAAACTTCAGGCAAATATCTACAGTAAGTACTGCAAAAGTTTCATTACATTCTGTCCAGCCAGTTTTGCGTGAAGCTGTGACAAAATCTGCTTGGACAGACATACAGACATACAGACGGATTTTTTTCTTCTTCTGACACTGGTTATTGGTTCTCCAATGTATGAAATTTAAAGATATCATTAAAAGAGCGAGTTATGACCAATGTACAGACAAAACCTCTCTTTATATACAGTAGATATAGAAGGAGCCTTAAAGACAGATGCCTTTGCATTTTCTGATGCTTTTTTGCCTTATTAATTACAACAGGCAGAAAAAGAGGAAATAATGGGAGCAGAAATGTACTGTACAATATACTGTAGCTTTTATAAACTAAGTGATAGGAATAAACATGTCTTGTGAAATTTCAGTATAATTAAAAAGTAAGTAGAATCAACTAAAGCAAGAGGGAGACTTGGATGCAAACTGTTTATTGGCGGAAAACAAATATTAAGGGTACTTTTACTGTATATGAGACCATTCACAGCAGAAGAAGTGCAGAAACTCCAAGCTGAAGTTGAAAAAAACTCCACCATACTGAAGAGCTTTGGCCACTGTTTTGACTTCAAGCCTTTTTTTTTTTTTTTTAGAATTCTTTTAGTTTTTCCTCTCAGCAAAACTTGTACACACAATAGCATGGCATGAATCAATAGTGTCTAGTGATCTCCATCTCCTCACGCTGCTTTGCTTTGGGCCTCTTCACCGCCGTTTTAAAAAGAAAAGAATCCCCTGCACACCCATTACACCCCAACACAAACACACAGCATTTTCCCCACTGGACACAGTGACAGAGAAAAGGTTTGAAGATCAATATGAACAATTCTGCTTATCCCCTCCATGCCGTGATATTCAGGAGCAGCATTATCACCTGCAAGGACTCCTGGGGGATGTTTTCTGCCTATCTGCTATCAGGTTACACAAAATTGTCACACAGTGTTTCCTCTCAGCTTGCTACTCGGCCCCCTTTGCTTGTCACAACATAAGGCAGGACAGAGGGTCGATAGGAAAATAATAATTATTGATTTGCAACACATCACTCAAACCATTGCTTGATTTTCTCCTGTTTAATTTACACAAATGTGAGTCTTGCTTCACAGAAAAGCCATAACCCTACATCCCGCACACATCCTGAATATTAATGGTTCATTTTAATCATGGTGTGTTCCTGTGCTTGCCTTTAGATTGTGTGCATTTATAAACAGAAATCTACCCTGAAGTTATGACACTGGCATTAGTAATGATATACTCTGGTGCTTGAAGAAAGCAAAGTCAGAGTTTAGCTGTGGTTTCTTCAAGTATATGTACTGTATGAGGGGGGTATCTTAAAGTTTTTTTTATAAGTAAACATGCCAAAAACATCGTCCTGTATAATTCGGGAGCTGTGCAGCTGGTGCTATTCTGACCTGAAATTTGGGCAAGTTTATGGTGATGCTCCAATGAGTTGTTCATGGTGTTTTGAGTGGCACTTGCGCTTCAAGAGTGGAAGAACATCACTAGAAGATGACGAGAGATCAGGAAGACCTTCATCAAGCTTGACCCCTGAAAAAGTCGAAAACATTCAGCAACTTGCGCATGATGATTGTCAGAGAACAATCCCCAACATTTCTGCCATCGTCGGTGTGTTATACCGAACAGTCCAGGCAGTCCTCAACTGTGATTTGAACATGCGTTGTGTTGCTGCAAAGCTCCTCCCCAGGCTGCTGACCCAGGAGCAAAAGGAACATCATGTTGAAGCAATGCAACGTGACTGCCAAGAACTCCGTCAGATATGTATGCTATGCTATGGTTGCTCTGTCGAAGATTATTACCGGTGATGACCGGTAACTTGGGTGTATGCGTACAACCCTGAGACAAAGCAACAGTCTTCACAATGGAAAAGCCCATTATCTCCATGACCGAAAAAGGCGAGGCAGGCCCACAGCTCAACCCAATGCATGCTTGTCGCCATTTTCAACATTTGCACCATTGTGTATGAAGAATTCATCCCGTCAATACCATTGGCGATTCTACTGCCAGGTTTTAAGGCGTCTGAAGGAGGATATACCTTCTAATCGAAACTTTTTGATACTCCATCCTATAATTCCAGTTGTTGTTTAAGTTTATAGCAAAACCTTTTGGGAGGTTTGGCAGGTGGACCTGGGAAAGATTAATTTTGATCATTGCCAGATCCTACTCACTATCTCAGATTTCCCATGGACAGTTCACACCGTTAAATTAGCATAAGCAGTATCACATGGCATAAACTATCATCAATTTTGGGACGGGATTGAGATTTTCACCTATGTAGGGGGTGCTTGAGAACATACAAGTCGGCTGTTTTACATACATTTTCAGAGGAAGAGACATGCCAAAACAACAAGTCAAAACTGGTTAGTAGCCACTGCTAAGAGTAGTGGTTAGCGTAACTAACTTGAAGTTTGGCTATCTTAACACAATGCCTGCTGGAAATAAATATTTCATCAATTATTTCACTTCTAAGTGGTAAGGACATACAGTAGCATTAGCATACCTCCTGTTTGGAAGACATTTTTTCCTTTGTTCTTTTGACCAACCCTCATCTTAAAATTCTTGGTTGGTCTTGTACACTTCCTCTTGTCATTGTGTATGTACTTGTTGGGATAGTCTCAAGGCTCCTGAGACCCTGTATACAGGATAAAGCAGTATAGACAATGATTGACCGAGCCACGATATGATATTTGTTGGTGTTGTACTGGCTAGTTTTGATTATTGGTGGGATTCCACCCAGATCCCCCCCAAAAACTGCGCTAATGGTTGAGTCCCAAATATAATAAAATAGAAAGCTAGTGTGCAATGTATGGTGTCCAATCCTTAAGTCCACACACCAAGTAGTGCCCTTGATCAGGGGTTAGAGAGGGATTTGTGATTTAGCATTGTAGGGCTAATGGTAGAAGCTAGTTAGCTTTGAAGCTTGCGTTAGCATGGCATGAACTCGTCAGAATGTGTGAAATGTGTGCATGTTAATTAGCAGGAACGAAAGCTTGAAACACAACATGTTTGGTCCAGAGGCAATTTGGAACAAATTACAAACAATTCCAGAGGAGTCAGGGGAGTGTTGCTTAAGATAAAAAATGTTATCAGATGTGTTTTCTTGCTGAAAGTGCTACCATGATGGGTTTTGTAGGTGAGTTTTGGCAGGATCTTTTTCTGTACTAGACCAGACCAACCATGCATTATTCTCATATAGTACATATCTTGTAGAAAGCAAATTCAATAAGAGACGACTTAGGATTAGGAAATTTTCATGGGTCATGTTCTCATGAGTCCATTGTCTGCACTGCATTTTTTTTTAAACACAGAAGCACAGTCAATGTTGAAATTTCCCTACAGAACCATGTACAGTATGTAGTTGTTCTGTAATTGAAAGTCATATGAGTGAAAACTGAATTCAACTTAATTTACAACCTCTCTTCCATTGCCGTGATAATTGTCCAAATATTCATGTGGTTCACATGTTTTTTTGTGCCTACACACATTCATATCAGATATTTCACGAGTCACATCTTCATATAGATTCTACATGGTTTAATTAAAGGAAGCATTTCCATATGGTGCTCAACCTCGAGCACTGGTTCATCATTTGTGATTGATGTGTAAAGAATGAGGTTCTCCTCGAGATATTCTTGTGGGAACAGAAAAACTAATGTCTGCCTTCAGCATGACCTTTGGCAGGCTGTTGTTTACCCAAAGGTTTTCTTCTCTAATTCAATTGATTAACATGTCCAAACAACACCAATGGTGCTTGAGGGCTCTAACACGGAACAGATTGAATATGTATAATGAATCTTTGGGATATTTTAGTGGATTCAGTGTAGTTATTTCATAACCTTCAGTATCTTGATCTCAAAACCGGTCTTTCAATTGCAGCAGTTCCCGATCTGGGTCTTTAAATCTACTTGAGGTGTGACCCAGTCAAACATGACCCTCTTCCTATTGAAAAAACAAAAGTTGGATCCAAGATGGCCGACTTCCAAATGGCCACCATGGTCACCACCCATCTTGAAAAGTTTGCCCCCTCACATATACTAATGTGCCACAAAAAGGACGTTAATATCACCAACCATTCCCATTTTATTAAGGTGTATCCATATAAATGGCCACCCTGTACTGTGTGTATGTATGTATATATATATATTTTTTTTCTTTTTTCTTAATCCAGAATTTTGCTCTGAATGACTGTATTTTAAACATTTATTTTTAACACCTTCCAAAAGTTTGAACTTAGAAATCAGTCGAAATTTGTTTAGAAACTTTTGTGCAGTTATGTTAACAAAGCTGAAAATTACTTTCTGTTAAAAAAAAAAACAAAAAAAAAAACAATCTTCTATGAACTACTTGAGTGTCTGGAACATCAGCATTTATGGGTTACAGACATCTTACTTGAAAGGCTAGAAATCGATGATATTTTGCAAATGTCTGTAATACTACCTTGCGGGAAAAAAAAAGCACAAACTAGAAAAAGAAGTGTGAAGCCTGAAACTATGCAGGAAGATAAATACAGTACAACGAGTATGTCGTTGGAGAAACAGATGCCTCACATGCCGTCAGTTAGCAGCTTTATTACATAGTGCTCAGAAAACATCAGTATCATCTGTAATAGTAAAGGGGTGACTCTGGGCTGCTGACCCCTCAGGCAGAGTTTCAAAGGAAATGCTGGATCTTTGACAAGCCAACAAAGAGAAACGGTTGAAATTGACAAAAGCACACAGACACTGGACATGGGATGATTGGAAAAAAGGCAACAGAACAAATAAAAAGATCCTAGGAGAGTGCTTGTTCCATCTGTCAAGCAGAACGGAGCAAATATGATGCTTTACTTTGGTATGGTGGAAAATGTCTAAAAAAAAAAAAAAAAGTAAAAGGAATTTGGAACAACGAAGGTTATTAAGCCATTTTGCCTTGTCATACTATGTGAATGGTGCTTGATCTGAAACTATTTCTTCCCATAACAGGACAGTGACCTAATGCACGGTTTCAAATTAGGCAAAACTTATTTGGGGAATAAACAGTCAGCTGGTATTCTGTCTGTAATGGATCGGCCTGCGCAATCACCACATCTCAACCCTGTTGTGCTGTTGTGGGAACAGCTTGTCCAGATGGCACAAAAAAAAAAAAGTGGCCATCAAGTCAATCCAAATTGTAGAAGCTGCTTTAGGAAAGATGTAATGAAAATGATGCAGATTATTGCAAAAATAAATAAATAAATAAATAAATAAATGACCGCTAGCATGCCAAGTCTCTGAATACTGCAAATGATTGAGTCTTTAGTGTCAATGTCATGACCATGGACAAGCAAATGGCAGGGCGAAAGTTGCCTGGGCATCGGCTTATTTGTCCTCTTTGGCTAAAGTGCTTTTTTTTGGAGAGGGATAAATAAATAAATAAATAAATAAATAAATAAATAAGTTTATATACTGTTGTGGACCCATTGAGGCAAATGGCATAATGGCTAAAGTTATATTACATGAAATAATACAGTACTAACTTATATTTTTTGGTAGGTGATCGCCCCATCATGAGACGCTGGAGATCATAAAAGTCATGGTCAGGCGGACAAAATTTTCTTCTTCTTCTTTCTCCATGTCTTCCAATAGGTTGCATTACCGCCAACTGTACTGTAGGTCTCATTCTCCTTCATCTTCCCAGCCTCTCCTCTTCCTAGGCGATTTTTCAGTCCAGTTAAACGTTTCCTTTCTTGATCTTGTCTTGTCTTGTTGGGTATCTTGGACTCTTCATCTGCTTTTATACGGCACTTCCACAAACTCTATCTTCTCTTCATGTTCCCTCTTAGTTCTTCTCAGTGCCTTTGCTTCACTGCCAGCTATAGATTTCATGCTGCCTAAACTTCCCGGTCCTTTAAAGCAGACTTTCACACAACACATATCCTTATCCATACCCACCCACCCACCCTTACCTCTAATACCAACGGGGGCAATTTCAAATAAATGCCTGACCATTGCAATTTTCCAGGCCATGCCGTGTTTTGCATACATACAGTATACTCAATATGTTTGTAATGCACAGAGGTAGAGTCAATTATTTTAAAACAGAGAAGGAAATTGCTTTCAGGTTCGTCTGTAATCATAATAATATTCCTCCTGTTACCTTAAAACAAAACAAAAATAGTAATTGAAGAAAATACTGCAAACCATTAAATCATAAGGTCAGATCAAGGTTGAACAAATAAATTAATATACAGTACAAATCATCTGTCATTTCAGTCTTGCTGCTGCATCAATCCAAATATTGGTCCGAATCTTCAGGTAATGTACAGTATAGTAAATAGTGTACTGTATAACGTATATGACAGTCCAACAAACAGCAGGAATCTCCGGGACATTCAAGCGACTTCTGCGATGTTTGCATTTGGTCCCTATGAAGATGCACAGCAATGTTAGGACCTTACTGATATTCGCTAGAGGTCCTATGAAAGACATGGCATAGATAGCAGCAGAATCCAGGGCGGGTCTGACATATTTTTGGTAAGTCCATGCACAGCATGCT
Source organism: Clarias macrocephalus (assembly GCA_011419295.1). Taxonomy (NCBI): domain Eukaryota; kingdom Metazoa; phylum Chordata; class Actinopteri; order Siluriformes; family Clariidae; genus Clarias; species Clarias macrocephalus. The sequence goes on from JAAGKR010001253.1 coordinate 33,482, forward strand.
TGGGTAGGACAGAATGACGAGAAGTGGAACGGTGTCTCTACAGGCTAAAGTCATGGTAAGACAACCATTATTTATATTATTTTTTATATTTGCCTAGATAGATCATTCTTACCCACTCACTCATCATCTATACCACTTTATGCTGCATACAGGGTTGTGGGGGGCCTGGCAGGGGCTGGCAGGGAATGCAATCCATTACGCACATACACACACACTCTCGTTCACTTACTACCGTACAGGCAATTTGGGAATGACAATTAGCCAAATCTGCCTGTTTTTTCGACTGTGAGCGGAAACCAGAGAACCTGGAGGAAACCCATCAAAAGCAAAGGGGGAACATGCAAACTCCATGCACACAAGCACAATCGAACCCAGAACCTGAGTGTGCAAGGCGATAGTGCTAACCACTGAGGCCACGTGTCGCCTTTAGATAATTTATACAATATATATATATATCCCAATTAATTCTTTGTTGTTTTTAATTCAGATATATTGGCAAATATTGGCAATTCTCTGCATTTTTCTCTTTTGATTAAGTAACCACGCCAATTAATTTGGCTGCAGTTAACGGTACTTAATTTTTTCAGCTCATGTAAAATGCCTACTGATTACTGCTGAAGAAAAAAACCTTTTAGCCTTAGTATTTATTTATTTATTTATTTATTTATTTTCTTACTTACTTACAGTGCATAGCAAGATAGATTTATGTTATAAAAATGTGGAAAAAGTCAAGGGGTATGAATATTTTTTTAACACACTTTATTTCTTTATTTCTTTATTTTATTATTATTTTTTTGACCGTAGATAGAATCTGCAGTATGATGCACTTCTTAGAGTGGAGCCACAATGGGAAACGCAGCAGATTTTAAATATTTTGCGCTTTTTTATAAATTTTTTTTTTTATTTTACCAAATATGTTTCACTGAAGTGCTGTAGGAGTTGAGAAGACATATTCAGAGAGACAGATAGAAGGGGGAGGGGGGGAGAAGGGAGAAGCAGGGATCGTCTGTGTAGTCTGTCTCAGCAGTGCGAGAGAGTGAACGAGGTGTGATTTATACAGTATGTTGTAATACATGAACAAATATAGCATACATCTTCGGAGCAAATGTTTGCAGACGGTGACTCGAGGTGAGGACAGCAGGGAGGAACCTGCATTCTGCGATGAACAATAGCCAGATGTTGCCTGCTGCGTGTGGAGATCAGCTGCTGCAGAGAGAGCATTTGTTCATTTGACCTGTTGATTTCATTCCATGATTACTAAAAATTCAAATGAATATGTAAATCTGGTGCTCCTAATTTTTGGTCTAAAAATTTCAGTTTTTTTTTTTTTTGTATATAATATTTATTGAAATATCACATATATTATTATATGACAAATTATATATCTCATATAATAATAATAATAATAATAATAATAATAATAATAATAATAATAATAATAATAATGAAGGCTTACATAGCCTTTATAGCTTTGTTTAGACCATCTTTACAGCTATATTTTATGACTTGAGATATTTTTTCTTGCTGATTAGTGTTTAGCCTCAAATGCAAATCTGCTGAATTTTCTTGCAGCAAATTTTCTGATAATGTCCCAGAAGTTCAGTCATTGGATCAGTTTTCTCTCCACTGAGTCCATTGAGCTTTTCCTGGTTTGTTGTGGAGTGCATATAGTTTTCAAAGAGCTTTATTTTTAACGAAACAATAGCAAGAATGTAATTGGACAAGTGTTTGTTCAACAGTAACACATGGGAGATTGTGTTCCCTGCACATTTTAGTGCTTTCTCAGCTCACAGCACACCTAATTTACAGTAACCAATCAGCTAATTAACAGCCTTTCTTAAGTCTTAAGTGGGATAGAGGAGGGAAAAACATTCAAATCTGCAGGGCAGTGGAGAACCACTGCAGTAGACATTTTTCCTGAAGGATATCCTGGCTTAATTTGTTTTGGTTTTAATAAATATATGTTTATTATTGTAACCCAGACAATAAGTTACTTGAATTTGCAAAATGCAAAAAAAAAAAAAAAAGAAAAAAATTGCAATTTTAGATGATGCATCAATTCATCAGTCTAAAGACCATAGAGGCCAATGGTGACCATTGTACTGTATTTATTCCCATTTTACAATCGTGGTAGGATCTCCAGTCAACATCAACACACACATTCACACTCTATGGGCAATTTGGGAACACCAGTTGGTCTTGGTGGGGGGGTGGGTTTCTTAACATTTATAGTGCAGCAACGTCCCATCAAAAAGTCTCTGTCTGTCCCTGGTCTGCAACTTGTAGTATACTTTTTGTAGTACTTTTCTGAGAGATTCCAAACTTTTCAATGGTAATCGTATCATGAAGTCACATTCTACTGCCAGACACTATGTTGTTGTAAATCTATTGACCAGACAACTGACACAGGCGTTTCTTAAATTTCTTCCTTTAATAAAGCCATGTGACCCACATGTCATCCTGGTTGCTAAGACAACCAGAGAGATGGGTTGCGTCCAGCTGGTGTGGCTCCGAGCAGCGCCTGCTGTGATCAAGCGATAATGCCTTTCATTACGCACAGCTCCCGCGACTGCTTCATAATGTTCGCCAGACCCGATGTTCCAGCCACTGCCTTCACAGACCAATAAAAAAAACAAATTAAAAAAAAAAGCACGTTATTAGTGATCAATTTTGGCCGTGGCATGCACTGTGCATATAAAAATCTAAAAGTTTGTTTCTATAGATCAAGCTCAATAGTGAAGATTTTTCCCCCCCAACTGGATGAAAGTTTGGAAAGTTGGACTTCTCATGAAGAAACCATTGTACTCAAATTCTACGTACGTAAACAAGTCTCTCATTACATGGTTCCCTGCTGTAAAGATCAGCTAATTGACAGGCATGTCCCTTGATATCCCTGTGTTCCTTTAACAAAGGACAGATTCAGGATGCTAGCTGTCAGTATCAGAAATGCGTCTCTTTTGATGCTTTGCTTTAGGCCTCTCTTGTCAGATGGCTGAGGAGTACAGCCAAAAAGAGAGCCTTTGTTGCTTTGCTTTTGTAGTTATCACCGAACTGGACATGTTGCCTGTGATTGATTTGCAGTTCTGTTTCAGTTTTAAGGTATGGAGTTTGCATGTTGTCCCCATGCTTGGTGGGTTTCCTACGGTGGCCGAGAAGTGCAAAACAAGTTAACAAAATGAAAACAAAACAACAAATTAAAAACCACAATAACAAAAACGCAAAACAAAATAAAACATTCAAAAACAAAATAACAAAACCCAAATCAAAATAACAAATTCAAAAACAAAATAACAAAACCCAAAACAAAATAACAAATTCAAAAACAAAAGAACAAAACCCAAAACAAAATAACAAAACCCAAAACTAATTTGTTATTTTGTTTTGCATTTTGTTAATTTGTTTTTGGTTTTGCCATTTAGATTTTTAGTTTGTTATTTTGTTTTTGGCTTTGATATTTTGATTTTGAATTTGTTATTTTGTTTTCGGTTTTGTTAATTTAGTTTTGAATTTGCTATTTTGTTTTCGGTTTTGTTAATTTGGTTTGCACCTCTCGGCCGTTCAGAAACTAACCGGAAAAGGTAGGTATAGTTTGCGAATGACATTCTTACCGCTGATTGGACGAGACATCTGTCACTCAAGATATACAGGAAGTACTGTAGCGGCGGTAGATTCGTGTGTGTATGAATGTGGAAAGATGTCCTGTCCTTATTGTGGTTTCAAATACGGCGTTCTGCCAAATTTTTGCAGTTCTTGTGGAAAAAATCTTTTGCTTTTAAAAGAGACACAGCAGTTCGCAAACTAATCTTTATACCGTGATATGTCATCAGCATATCACGGCAAAAACACGGCATACGAATGTCGGATTTGTTCATTTGGTTTTGAATTTGTTATTTTGTCTTTGAATGTTATTTTGTTTTCGGTTTTTGTTAATTTGTTTTGCACTTCACGGCCACCGTAGTTTCCTCAGGGTACCCTAGTTTCCTCCCATAGTCCAAAGATTAGGCTGATTGGCGTTCCCAAATTGCTCATAGTGTGTGAATGAGTGTGTGTATGTGTGTGTGTGTCCTGTGGTGGATTGGCACCCTGTCCAAGGTGGACCCCTGTGAACCTGAATTTAGGATAAAGCGGTATAGATGATGAGTGAGTGAGTGAGTGAGTGAGTGAGTGAGTGAGTGAGTGAGTTTTTAGGTATGTCTCAGGTTTGCTGAATAGTTCAAGGAGATGAAGGGACAATCAATTTCTTACTGTATGCAGGTTCTTTACTGAATACAAGCCATTCATCATTCGGTGACGCTATCGAATCTTAATGTCTTTGTAACTTCAGGTGGATGCCCTTATAGGCAAACAACAAAATGTCTAGATAGGACTTTCCCACTTATCACACTTATTGTCATTTGCGCATTAAAAAACTTATTCACACAAGGAAAGCAGTTTAGCAGACAAGACAAACATACATATGAGATATCTATTACTCATTGAAGATGGGATTACTGTTGAGCTCATTGCTCAGATAGGCAAATATTTCCATACATCTTGTA